>JACAFY010012777.1:0-22355 GCA_015252635.1 Dictyostelium capitatum
ATATCAATTTTATACACATTAATCGAAGACTCGGTTAATTTTTTTTTTATTTTTTTTAAATTTAAATATCTTTTTTTTTTTTTTTCCAGGACATTTTAACCCAGAACTTTTGTTTTTTCATTTTTTTTTTTTTTTTTTTTTTTTTTTTTTTAATTTTTTTTTTTATTTTTTTTTATTTTAATTTTTTTTTTTTTTTTTTTTTTTTTTTTTTTTAATATTTTTTTTTTTTTTTTTTTTTTTTTTTTTTTTTTTTTTTTTTTTATCAACGTTTTTTAAAAAATCATCAGTTGGCGCATTTCAACTTTCACACCAAAAAAAAAAATAGAAAAAAAAAAGATATTTTTTTAAAAATAAACTATAACATTGTCATTGTTTAAATAATTTATATATTTTAAATATTTTAAATAATTTATTTATTTTAAATATATTTAATATTTTATATATTTTAAATATATAAAATTTGGGGAAGAGAAAAAAAGAATGGTAAAAATATTTTCAATTAGAAGTTTCATTGTGTATACCAATTTTTTAGTATTACCGATTATATTATGTGGTTGTTGGTTATTGTTACCAGTTCATACATATTTACAGTTTTCAGGTACATCAATGGTATACTATGTTGTAATGTTTTTTACATGGATTTCATTTTACGATTTAAATCTTCCAGGATGTTCAAAATGGATGATTACAGCATTTTTCTTGGTATTTATTGGAGTTGCAATTGGATGGATTAAAGCAGTTACAGAAATTGATCTTCAGGATAATCGGTTATCCTATTCATTTATAGATGGTGTGGTTTTTGTATTATGTTCATTATGCTATTTCATTTATGTGGTAGTATATAAATTAAGAAAGAATTATGTGGTTGATGATGAAGAATTTATTATGGATCATGGTCAGCGTAGATCTAAAAGAAAATCAAAACCATGGACTAAAAGATTATCAAAAATAATGTGTTATTACAGAATTATCGATATGGATGATGATGATAAAATTAAACAAATTAAAGATTTTGATAGTAGTAGAAGTAGTAAAAATGTATCAAATGGTAATAATTCTGACAACAATATAGTGGTCACTACAAATAATAATAATAATAATCCATTAGCATTAAGTGTTGATAGACAAACACATGAAATTAATGCATTGGAAATGAATACATTTCAAGATTTATCAACTAGTGTTACAAATGTTGAAGATAACAATCAAAGAAATTCAACAAATTCAACAAATAAACCAATTGAAACTGGTGCAACATCAGTATCACGTTCATTCCTTAGTTCATCAGCATTTAAAGAGACATTGAAAGTTGATGAAAAGACTGGAGATTTAGCAGATCATTCATTTAAAACACGTACAAAAACAATCACTGGTGAAAATTATGATTTACGTCCAAAGTTTGAAATATCATATCGTAATTACTTTTCAGTTGTTTTCTATCAATTATTTGTTATTGGTACTTGGTTTTGGCTACATAATTTCGAAATATTCATTCGTGAAAAGAACTTTTTCTCCACACCATTCCTTGCATTGGTTTCTATCGTTGTATTTCAAGCAAGTCGTATCGTATTAATGGGTATTTCAAATGGTCTAAATCGTCTGTTAAAACCAGTAGAAATTAAATATTTTACACTCTTTCAATTTCCATTAATGTTTTTCCTTTATTATAGAAATTTATTTTTAAATACAAATAGTAAGTACCCGCATTAGACAAAACACATAAATATAGTTTTGTATACTAATATAATTACTATTACTACTAATAGATTGGGGTATTACAATTTTAATTAGTTTTGTATTATTTGCAATTGATATTGTGTATTATCCATTACATATGACAAAGAAGTTTTGGTTATTTAGACATAATACATTAATTTCATATTTGGATAAACGTGCAACAACAAGTGCATTATTTAGAATTGCAAGAAAATTTTTAGCAGATGAAAATACATCATATGATAAACATATTATGAATTTATCAATAGAATATTATTATGATAAAATGGCAGAATATATATCAATTGTTACAATGGTTGCATTTTTATCATTATTACGTGGATTAAAATGGAAAACAGAAAATTATAAAGCATTTAATGAAGATTTAACAGATGATCATTATCATCAATTACTTTATCGTTACTTATACCTACTATGTTTTGAATTTGCATATGATTTAGCATTACGTTTTGTTTCAAGAAGATACCTTAAAATTGATATATCAAATCGTGGTCGTAATGAAACAATTTCAAATTATTGTACTAGATTCATTTTCTCATTATTTGTTTTATATGATTTAATGGATGTTTATAATATTCAATTAAAATATGTTGGAAATTAAAAAATTCACACCACAAAAAAAAAAAATAATAAAAATAATAAAAACAATAAAAATAATAAAAATAATAAAAATAATATATAATTTAAAATTTATAAAAATATTTGTGTTATTGGTATTTCTTTATTATCATTAATTGATATTATATTTTTACCAAATAAAAATTCTGATGATTTAACAGTATTCTTTTTACCAGTTTCATAAACTTTTGTAATACCAATCCAACCATCTAAACATTTAACCCACATTATACCATTATATTCTTTTGATTTATTAAATTCAATGAAATAAGTACCATTAGCAAGTGGTGTATGATGATTATTTTGATATTTATCTAAATCTAATAATAATGATTTATAAATTATTGAATTATCATCTGGTTTTAATATTTGTCTAAATTTTATAACTTTTGTTGAATTTGTTTTTTTATTTAATAAACTACTATGTAATCCAATATTATCACTAAATGCTTTATAAAGTATCCATATTTCATTACGTGTTAATGATGACCAATTTACTTTTGACATTGATCTATTTACTTTTGATGCAGATGTTGGTTGATTACCATTTAATATTTCAGATTGATCAATTGCATTTATTGAATAATGTGGGAAATTACTAATTGTATCCAATACATTTGTTGCACCCAATCCAGATAATTTATTTAATAATTGTTCATAAAGGTATTCATCCTTTTCATTTGAATAATTTTCCAATTTAACTTGTTTTAATATTTTACCACAATCAAATCTATCTGTATGTAATTCAATAATTGAAATACCTGCTTCATTATCATCTTTTAAAATTGTATGATAAATTGGTGCTGCACCTCTATGTCTTGGTAATAATGATGGATGCATATTAATACCACCATATTTAAATTTTGATAATACATTCTTTGGTATGAAATGTCCAAATGATACAACTACTGCTAAATCAAATTGTTTATCATCATTCTCTGTTGTTGTTGATGGTACTTCAAATTGTTTCATTCCATTTATTGGATGTGGGTATGTAATTTTTAATCCATTTTCAATTGCATATGATTCAACCAATTCTTTTTTTTCAGATTTTGGACAAATTACTTGTAGTTCACTAATTAATGGTGTTTCTGATTTTTGATTTTGATGTAATAATTTTAATACTGGTAATGATACATTATCAGTACCAAAAAATAATATTTTATATGGTGGTGGTTTAATTACGCTAGTACTAATACTAGTAAAATATCTATATTTATTCGTATTAAATATATATCTTTTGGTTATATTAAACATATTGCCGTATTCAAAAGAAAAAAAAGAAAAACCAAAAATTAAAAAAAAACGTCGTATGTGTGAGACTGGTGTGAAAATCAAACAAACTGTTTTTTATATTTTTTTTTTTTTTTTTTTTTAAATTTTTTTTAATTTTTCATTTTAAATTAAATTAAATTTTTAAATTTCACAAAAACAATTTAATATTAAATTATAAAATGGCAAAAGTAAGTTATAAATACTATTGATATTTATACTATAATAAATATTAACAATGTTTTATAAACTTACAGAAACATCCAAGAGAAGAAATAACGACAACTAGTACAACTGATAGATCATCACCAGTTACAATATCACCAAATAATGGATCACCATTAAAAGAAAAGAAATCAAAAACATCAAATAATAATAATAGCAATAATAATAATAATACCACGACAACCACGACAACGATAACATCTACGGCAGCAGCAATAACAACAACTACAACAACAACATCAAATAATAATAATAATACATTAAATATTAGTGGATCAATTTTTGGATCACATCAAAATAATAATCCAATTTTATCAATTAAAGGATATGATGATATTGGAGAAGGTATAATTAGATTTGAAGGATCAAAAGAAATTGATTTTATATCATCAGTAAAGAGAGTACATAAAATGATGGTTGGTTATTTAAAGAAAACACCACAATACGATTATGAATTACTATCACAATTGTTTAAATGTGATTTACAATTGAAATTAGAGAATTTACAATTGTTTGGTGATATTTATGTTAGAAATTGTTTCTCTATATTGGTTTCAAATTATTTCAATCAAACCAAAGAATTGGGTGGCATTGAATTTAGAGAAATTGGTGGATTTGTATTGGTTGTTAATCCAATGGATATCGAAAGTCAACCAATGGTAACTGGTAGTATATTAACAGCATTACATTTGAAAATGAAATGTATTATTTATGTTGGTCCTGGTAATTTACCATTATCTCAAATTACTCGTTTGTATATGTGTCATTCACGTGGTGCAAAAATCATTTTCCATAAAGGTGATGTATCAAGTTGTTACACTAGAGCATGGCAACATGCAAAAGATTTACATATGGTATTCATGGATGTTAAATTTATACCACATTTTAGTTTATTAGGTGCTGCAACAATTGCACATGAAATGATGGAAGATTCACCAGACAGAGAAACAATTATCATTCCATTACGTTTATATTCACAAGGATGGAGTTATGTTTCTGGTATTTCATTGTTTTACAAAATTATGAAACCAGAAATCAAAATGATTGTAGTTCAAATGACAGATGATCTATTTGGTAAAGATATTGAAGGTAGTGTATTCAATAGACAATCATTGTTTCCCGATAGTTTAGAAATTGGTTGGTTAGCATTAATTCATGATCAATCAGATTTGACAAATGTATTTGATGCATTTGATTCAAGAAACCAAGGTAAATTCTCTGATAAAGATTTGGAAGATTTATTGATTTCAATTGGTGGTGATCCATCACGTAATAAATCAATTTGTCCAAAATCATCACTTTCTCAAACTGAATTTGTCCACGAAGTAATCACAGAGATAACACAAGGATTGGAAACATTGAAACATAAATTTAGTTATTTCTTACCACAATTTGAATTGGAAAATTTGATTAATCATAAAATAATTGATCAATTGGTATCGGCTACAGAAGATCAAGCTGCAATTGCTTTCATTAAATGTTTAGAGTATACTCATACATTAACAAATGGTAAAGGTTCAATTGCATTGGGTGGTTTAATGTCTGGTAATATTCATTTACGTTCCGATGAAAAAGTTTTGGTTATGTTATCTGGTGGTTACGTTGATGTAATTGATTTTCAAACTATTCTTTCATATGGTTTGGATATTACTGGTCAATCATTTGAAATTGAATTGGATTTACCTGATAATACAACTTCATTGAATAAAGTACTCAATGTAATTGGTGAAAATAAAGTATCGGTAATGGAAGTATTAATGGATCGTTCATGTGAAACATTGAAACAATATCACGTACGTACTTCGATTCAATGTCATTCTAGAAATTTCGATCAACAATTTAAAATTTTCGATATAATTAAATCATTGGGTTTCAAATATAGTTTGAGAAAATCTGCAATACTCAACAAAGAAGAATCTGGTTTCCTTTCACCACCAATGATAAAAGCAAATGCTATGGTACCAATGTTATCTCAATCACAAACAATTACATTACAAAGTATTGGTAGTAGTACAAATATTCCATTATCACAACCAACATCATTATCAAATAATAGTAATGGCAATAACAACAACAACAATGGTACTGGTACACCAACAATACCAACTTATAAAATATCACCAAAACCATATCATCAAGTTAAAAGAAATATTGGTGATATAACAGTTCAATCAATTAGAGAAGCACATAATAGAATTAAACATGTAATGCAAAAACCACCAATTTATCATAGTACAACTTATTCGAAAATTTGTGGTTGTAAAGTAACATTGATGTTGGAAAATACACAAAAGACAGGTTCATTCAAGATTAGAGGTTCATCAAATATGGTTTTACGTGCATTAGAAGGTGCAATGGTAAATACTGATGAAAGACCAGTTGGTTTAGTTGCTGCATCTGCTGGTAATCATGCACAAGGTGTTGCTTTGATTTCAGCAAAAGTTGGATTACCATGTACAATTGTTTGTCCAGAGTATGCACCAGATTCAAAATTGTCTTCAACTCGTCAATATGGTGCAGAAGTTATTAAAAAGGGTAAAAGTTTAGAGGAAGCGGTTAAATTAGCAGATGAAATTTGTAAAGAACGTAATTGGACATTGGTTAGACCTTACAATGATGTTGATGTAATTGAAGGACAAGGTACTATGGGATGTGATATATATGATAAAGTACCAGATGTTGATACTGTTGTTGTTAATGTTGGTGGTGGTGGTATGATTGCTGGTATTGCTTTATTTTTGAAAAGAATTAATCCAAACATTCGTATCATTGGTGTACAAAGTGCAAACGTTTCACCATTATCAGAATTTAAACAAACTAATCAATTTCGTTACATTGAGCCAGCTGTACTTTCATTGGCAGATGGTACAAACGTTAAAATGCCAGGTGGTGTACATACTCAAGTACTTCATGATATGGTTGATGAATATGTAACTGTCAGTGAAAATGAAATTGCTTCAACCATTGTACATTTACTATATAATAGTCGTACTGTTTCAGAGGGTGCAGGTTGTCTTGGTTTAGCAGCATTAATGCATCATAAAATCAAAGTTAGAAAAGATGAAAAAGTATGTGTTATCATTTGTGGTGGTAATATTGATATGTCAACACTTCGTCAAGTTTATGAATATGGTTTACGTTCATTGGGTCGTTCATTCACTATTCATTTAACAACATGGGATTATCCTGGTACATTAAGTAAAATCATTGGGTTGGCTGCACGTGCAGAATTAAAAGTACGTGAAATTAGACATATTCGTGGTGGTGGTAATATCAATTGGAATGAAGTAATCATTTCACTTTCTTTCTATTCCAATTCATTTAATCATCAAAACTTTTTCCTTTCATTACTAGCTGATGAAGGATTGTTCCCAAAAATTGTTGGTAGAAAATACATTAAAGATTCTGAAGTGGTCTATAAAATCTTTGATAAATCTGTTGATAAAAAAGTTAAAGAATTAAAAGAAACCTTTACTGAAAGACAACAATTATTTTTAGAACAATATGGTAAACAAGCAAATGTTAGTACAAATTTTTAATTATCTCAAATAATAATAATATTAATATAAAATCAATAAATAAATCAATAATAATAATATAAAAACATATAAATAAATAATATAATATTAATAGTAATAAGTATAATATATATATGAAGAAAGTGTTTTATTATTTTTGTTACTCGTTATTAATTTGTTTGTTTTGTTGTTGTTGTTGTTGTTTTTTTTTTTTTAATTATCTCTTTCATTTGAAATTGATTGGAAAGCATTAATTTGTGCTTCAGCAACTTGCTCTATTCTTAATTTATAATCTCTATCTTCAACTAATGCATTTAAAAATTTACTTTCAACAAATTTCCAATTAATATTATTCCAGAAATTTGCAATATATTTCTATATAGTATTGTATGTGTATGTGATTGTTAGTAATAGTTTTACGTTTTAATTCTAGAATAGTATATTATTATTATTATTATTATTATTATTATTATTATTTACATTTTTATCACTACCATGATCCAACATATATGAATGTTCATAAAGATCAATACATAATAATGGATAGCAATTGTGTAATTCTAATGGTGAACCTGCACCAAATGTTGAAATAACTCTTAATGTTTTATCGTGGAAAACTAACCAAGTGAAACCTGGTACATTTAATGCTGATGCTGTTTGTGAAAACTATAATTATAATAAAACCCAATTAGGGAAACCTAAATGTTAGTAACTCTGCTCTGTTCATGATCTTTCTATCCTATAATATTATTATTATTGATGATGATGATGATGATGATATTGATGTATTGATTATATATATTTCTTATGTATACCTTTTGTTGGAAAGCATTGACTGAACCAAAATCTAATTCAATTGCATTTTTCATATAGATTGATGGTTGTTGTTTAATATCAGATAATGATTTCCAAAAAAATGAGTGATTGTAATGTGATGATACTGCTTCAAAAAATGGTGCATCTTCAACACTATTAAATGATTGAACAATTGCTTGATTGATTGTTGTTTCTTCCCATGGTGTTCCTGATTGGTACCAAATATTAGTACATTAACGAAAACTATATATATATATATATACGTTACAATGGTGGATATGTGTAGTATGTATACATACTTTGAACGAAATTATTTGCTTTTTCAACATCACTTTTATGTAGTTTTAAATGTTGTTTAAGAGCTTCTGCTGATATGAAATTTTTGATACCTGTGTTGGCGTATGGAATTTCTGGTATTGTGTATAAAAATCTTTTTTGTGGAATTCCAGTGATAACTGATTTTGGTACCATTGCCAAGGTTTTACTAATAATAAATCTGTTCATTTTATTTCCTCTATATTATTTGTGATTTCGAAAAATGAAAAAAAAAAAATGTAATATGAAAATAAAAAGGTTTGTTTCGTTCGCAAAAAATGATCACAAAAAAAAAAAAAAAAAAAATTAAAAAAAAAAAAAAAAAAAAAAAAAAAAAATTGAGAAAACCGAAAAAAGGTTGAAATCACATTTAATACCAAAAATAATAGAATTTATTTATAAATTAAATTTTTTTTTTTTTTTTTTTATTTAAAGGAATTCTGTAGTACCAGGTGGTTTTGAAGTACAATCAAATAATACTTTTGAAATACCATTTACATTTGATAATATTTGATTTGTAATTTGTTCAAGACAATCAAATTGAATATCTTTACCTGGAATTGCAGGTACACCAGTCATGAAATCATTTGTAATGAATGTACGAATTGCAATTGACCTATTTCCACTAATACCAAAATCAATTGGTAATGATACAACTGGTACTTGTGATAAACTTTTAATTAAATTGAATTTGTAAAGGTTTTCCGATACAATTGAATCAGCATGTTGAAGTTGTTTAATTACATCTGGTGATAATAAAGTTTGTGTAATATGTTTAACTGGTGCTGAAGAACATTCAAGATTTGGAGTGGATGGTGAATTTTGTGAAAATATGAATACAACTCTATTGATATTATGACAAACTTTTGGAATTGTACGAGCCAATGTGAAAATGTATGACCAAGGTATATTTGAAATGGAACAAGTTGGATCAGTTGAATATAAACCAAGTAAATAAGAGTATGTTCTACCATCACCTTGAACACCAACAGTTTGAATTGGTAATAATACTGGTTTAATTGTACATGTTGTTTGACGTAAACATTTCATTTCAATAATTTGTTGATCAATTTTTGAACAAACACTTTCTTCCAATGGTAATGATGAATCTGCTTTACCAGTAATTAAATAATTTACAACACTATGAGTGAAATCATAATTTACCAAATATGGTTCATCTGCACATATAATACGAATTGCTAAACCTGGACCTGGAAAAGGTTGACGCCAAACTAATGAATCTGCTAATCCCAATGATTTACCTAATTCTCTAACTTCATCTTTATGATAATCTTTTAATGGTTCAACAACTCTACCTGAATCTCTAAGTATTCTAACTAATTCTGTATCGTTATGATGTGTTTTAATTACATCTGCAACACCACTAACTGTAGCTGATGAAGATTCTATTAAATCTGGACGTAATGTACCTTGAGCTAAATAAACATCTTCTGGTTTCAATCCTAATTTCTTTACTTGTTCTTCTGCTACACGCATAAATGTATCACCAATGATTTTTCTTCTTTCTTCTGGGGAAATTGTTGATTTGAGTATACCAGTTTGTTTACCTTTGATGGTAGTTGATGAATTATAAAATTGTTCTGATGCATCAACTACAATTAAATGTAATCCTAATACAGTTAATGCTTTTTCAACATTTGCTGATTCATCTTTTCTCATGAATCCATTATCAATATGAAGTGCAATTACTTTTTCAGGTCCAATTGCTTTGGCAATTAATGCAGCACAAACAGTTGAATCAACACCACCTGATACCAATACCAATACCTTTTTATCACCAACTACTCCTCTAATATATTTAATTGCAATTTGTTCACGATCATCCAATGTGTAATCTGCTTTACAACCACAAACACCAATTAAGAAATTTGAAAATATTTTTTTACCATTGGTTGTAAGATCAACTTCTGGATGAAATTGTACACCATACATTAAACCATTTTCACTTTCAATACCAGATACAATACCATCTTCTGAAGTACAAATTGATTTAAATCCATTTGCTACAACTGTTACACTATCACCATGAGTAAGTAATACTTGTTCATGTTTTGCTAATCCTTCAAATAACTTGGAATCACTTGATATAATTTCAATGTTATGAACACCATCTTCACGTTGCGAATTACTTTCAACTTTACCACCAAATTTATAATTCATTAATTGCATACCATAACAAATACCAAAAATTGGTAAACCCAATTCACTTGAAAATAAATATTCATCAAATTTAGGTGCATTACTACCATAAACTGATTCTGGTCCACCACTAATAATTATACCTTTAATTTTTGATCCAGATTTCTCTTTTAATTGAATTAATTCTTTTAAATTAATTGAACTTGGATGTATTTCTGATGCTACATTTAATTCTCTTACTCTTCTATCAATTACTTTACTATATTGTGATCCTGCATCCAATATAACTACAACTTCACTATGATTAACTATATCATTTTCATTGATTGTTAAATTTGATTCAATTCTAACTTCATGTGTTAATGGTGGTGTTTTAATAACTGGCGATGTAATTGTCATTGTATAAATAAAAATAAATATATATATATATATATATAGTATATTATGTGTGTGTTGTTTTTAGTGTTTTATGAAAATGAACTGAAAATTAATTTCTCATTCGAGTGTGTATTATTATTTTTATATTTTTTTTTTAAATTTTTTTTACCGTACACGTTAATTACGGTAATTTAATAATAATGGCATTGTAAAAAAAAAATTTAATTTAATTTATTTTAAATAAACGGAAAGTTAACTAAATCCTGTGTGATCACTCGGTTAAATAAAAAAATATCTTTCTCTTTCATTTTTTTTTTTTTAAAAATGGCTAAATTAAATAAAAAATTTTTTTTTTTATTTTTTTTTTTTTATATTTATTTTTTTTTTTTTAGAGATAAGATAATGATGATCACCATTCATTTATAACCACATGGTAATTTTTAAATCTATTATTTGAATGATAGAAAAATAAATTTTTAAATTTTTTTTATTGTGAGTGTGTTAAAAATTTTTTTTTTTTTTTTTATATCTATCTATCACATACACACTAAAGTTTTTTCATACACACAACAATTTTTTGTACATACATATATTTTATTTTATATTCTATGGAAGGTGTAAATATTACTAATTTAAATATACATATATATATTTTATTTATGTGGCATATATGTCATATAAGATATATACATATTTTTTAAAATTATTTTAATTTATTAATTATTTTAATTTATTTATTTAAAAACCAATATTTGTACATTTTAAAAATAATTTCAATAAATTAAAATATTTAGATAGAGTTTCATATTTTATTAGAAATTAGAAATAATATGAATTTTGTAAGAGATGATAAAAATAGAAAAAGAATTGACATTCAAGATGGTCAAGAAATGACAGTTTTTAAAAATTCAACAAGAAAAACTACAAATAGAGAAAATAAAATGGTATTATATAACAAAACCAGTATCGAAGATGAGGAAGAAGAAGAAGAAATCAATGAAAACCCAACTTTAAAACAAGATAAATTCATAAAATATAATTTATCATTTTTTTATCAAATTTTATTTTCAAAATAACTTCAATAAAACGTTGTACAATGTATTTATTTCATTTTATAAACTTACGGAAAAATTAAAAAATATTATTTTCTTTATTAGTACTTGTCTTTTATTGATTTATCGCATTTTTTTTTAACCAAAATAAATACTGTTTGGAAGTTATCATATGAGAAATAATATAGGTGAAAATAATAAAACAAATAAATATTAATATTATTCATTTTTAATTAATGTTGTCATTGTAATTTTAAAATAAGAATTAAAACAAATAAATAAAAACCTCTTTTTTTGAAAATAAAAAGACAAAAATTCCAAAAAAGGTAAAAAAATAAAAAAACAATTGTTTTATTTTATTTATTTTTTGTATTGTCTTTTTAAATTTTAAAATTAAACATTTTATCAAATTAAATTTTATTTTTTATTATTTTATTTTATTATTTTGAAAATCCGACCAACCAAATTCAATATTTTTTATCACACCTAAAAAAATCAATTAATTAAAATAACATAACTATAAATAATATTATACCAGTAATAATATAAATTGTACAACAACAGCAATAACCAAAATAATTTAAAAAAACACAAAAAAAAAAAAAAAAAAACATTTTTAAAAATATAAAACAAACTTCAAAACTTTACAAAATTTTACAAACCATTTTTTAATAAACAAAAAAACTAAAAATAGATAATAATAAATAATAAAAAATAATTATTACACCTTCACAAATTCATAACATATATATATATATAAACAAATAATTAAACAACATTAAATAATCAAATAATGAAATTTTTAGTATATATTGATGATAAAGAAGCATCATTCTCTGCATTTTATAGAGTATTAAATTTAGTTAAAGAAAATGACTGGGTTATAATAGTTGCAAAAGTTAAATTTTATAAAGGTATTGGTCATCGTTCATCTCATGTTATGAAACATTTTACAAGATTATTAGATAAAAAACATGTAACTATCATTTATAAAAAGCAAAAAAAAAAAAAAATAATAGCTACTAACTAGTTCTAATTTATAGATTAAAAATTTAACATTTATAGAATATGGTTCAATTAAAAATATAATTAAAAACAAAGTCAAATTATTAAAGATTGATATGATTTTAATTGCTTCTCATAATTCAAAAACTAAAAGGTATGTGTTTGTTTTTATATTTCTCAATTTCAACATATAACAAATATACTAATAATTTATTTATTTTATAGATTATGTAATTATGTTTCCGATAATATTTCATGTAATTTAATGATTGTAAGAGAATTTGTACCATTGGAAGATTATTTAATACCGCCAACTGGCACAACTGCAGATTATTCAATGCCTTCAAATATGAATCCAATGGTTAAAAATAAATCAATGATGCAATCTGAATCAATGTCATCAATTGATCAATATAAAGAAAAGAATAGTAACGATTTTTCAATTCCAATTCCAATAAATAAATCACTTGATAAACAATCAACTACAACAACAACTGTATTCAAAACCACATCAACAAAAAGCACGTGAAGTTCCTTCAATGTAATTTTTATATAATTGAATATAGACCAACGTCCATCCCACCTGTACATTAAAAATAAATAATAAACAAAAAAAAAAAAGATAAAAAAAAGATAATTAAAATATTTTTAATTTATCTTTTTATTTTTTTTTTACACTAAATGTTATGAATTTCTTATTTTATATAATATTAATGTTTCAAAAAATATGAGAAGATAAATATCCCATTCTCTAAATTTTATAAAAATGCCATTTTTTTTTTAGTAAATATATTAGTTCATATAGTGATAATGATAAATGGCATTTATGGGAAAATTACAAAATAAACCAAAATTTTCAAAATTAGTATATAAAATAAAATAATTTTATTATTACAATAATTTTTAATATAAGCTGACTGAAATGATTGCTGTAAAATGCCGTCAACAGTAATATCTTGTCAAAACAGGTAACGAACCTAGAATTGGTGTATTGAATTCATAGGCAGTAAATTTTGACCATGAATTTGATATTAGTATTAATGATACATGTGTATATATACTTTTATATGCATATATTTTATTTTTATTATTACGGTGTTATTATCATTATAAATAACATCATTACAATTATTAATTAATGATTGAATCTCTATTAATATACCATTGATTGATAATATTAACGTGCATTCGATTCATGGTGTGGTTTTATTGTAATTATTGTTACTACCATTTAACCATTCAATCATATCTCTCAGAAAAAATTTTATCAAGTCCAGACAATTTGGCGGCCAAATTGCGAAACAAGTCATGTGATCTCATCAAGTCCAGACAATTTGGCGTCTTTTTTTTTTTTTTTATTACCCATAAAAGGTAAAATGCCTACCTCCCATACGTCTAACACCAACACTTGGTGATGTAGATAAGGGCAAGACGTGTTTTATTTAATAATTTTATGATTATTTTACTATTTCTTGTTGTTTATATGTTTATTATTGTTTAATTATTGTTGTTGGATTGTTGTTGACCACGAGCAAAATCTGTTCTAATGGTGCAGTATCTAATGAAATGTGGGGGAATTGTTATTTTCATGGTGTTATTGTTCCACTTCTTACTGATTCTCTCTAACTTGTTTTGAATTGTGATTGTGATATTGTTTGATTGAGTAACTTCTGTACAATGTTGCTCCTTTCTAACCATTGCTGTGACGATCTTGAATGTGCGGTCCAAATCGGCTTCTTTGGCACATTTCAGTCTGTAAATAATTTGTGTTGGTACAATTTCCACCAATCTATCATTATGTTTCATTTGGTTTCTTCTATACCACACCACTTCAAATAACGCTGCTACAGTGTTTGCTAACCACCCATCGTTGAGTTTGTTTAATATTGGTTCTTCCCATCCTACTCTTGCATGGTTTGCACCATCCATTACCAGATTGAGAATTGTTTGACATTGGTTCTTGATTGTTGGACACTCGAAAAAGATATGTTCCAATTTGGCGGCCAAAATGCGAAACAAGTCATGTGATCTCACAAGTCCAGACAATTTGGCGGAGTGGTTAACGCGGCGCCCTGCTAAGGCGTTTCCTTCGGGAGCACAGGTTCGAACCCTGTAGTTGTCGTTTTGATTTATTTAATTGTTGTTTTTTATTTAGCTCCTCTCTTTTTTGTAAGCTGTGGTTCCACTCCTCCGAAGAGTGATCAATCTCATTTTTGTACGCTGTGGTTCAATGAATTGATATAATTTAAAAATTTCAATGAAAAAAAGTTTTAAATTTAAACCACCACTTTTTTTTTCGTGTGCAAATAAACACAAATATTATAGTGATCACACAAATAGTCATTTTTTAATTAAATAATAATGTTGTTAATTTTATTAATACCAAATATGTAATACAAAATAAACCCCCACAATGTGTTGTTTTTAATTTCAAACAAAAATTTAATTTAAAAAAAATAAAAAATAAAAAATAAAAAATAAATTAATTTTTGTGTGTTTCAACCATTTTAATAATAATAACAAGCAATAGTTATAGTATCACAAAAAACAACATAAAACAAGTACACATAGTAATTATTATTTTTTCTTTCATTTTCAAATAAATTCGTTTTAAATTAAAAAAAAAAAAAAAAATTCTTGAAAAAAAAGAATTAAATTAAATTAAAAATTTGTCGTTATTAAAAAAAAATAAACAACAAAACACATAGACACAAAAAAAACAAACACATACAATGGCAACTTTAACATATAGCGGAAGTGGTAGTGGTAGTAGCAATAATAACACAAATAACAATAACAACTATTTAAATAATACAACTACATCTAATATGGGAAGTAGTAGCGGAAGTAATTCACCATATAATCAAACAAACAACAATAACACTACAACAACAACAACAACAAATACAAATAATCAAATTGATATACATAAAAGCAATAGTACAAATGTAACTAGTATTACAAACAATAACACTGAACAAAACTCATTTAGAATAAAAGCAATACAATACAATAATAAAAAAGTCAACGTTCTCACACAAAAAGATAATGGACCTTGTCCTCTCATTGCGATTATAAATGTATTATCATTAAGAGGTGAAATTGAAATTAAAGATTCAATACCATTAATAACGTATGATGGATTAGTAGAAACTATAGGTGCTCATTTATTTGAATCTATGAAAAATGTAAATATACATCATACTCACACTGCGGACATATATATATATATATATATATATATCTCACATCATTTTCATCATCATATTAATATTTCTCCATGCACTCAATAACTAGTATGAAGATACAGAAGAACAATTTAATTATGAAATTAAAATCAATGATTCAATAAATGCATTACCATCAATGATATCAGGATTAAATTTAGATATTAAATTTACTGGTATTAAAGATTTTGATTCATCATGTGATATGAGTATATTTCAAGTTTTAAATATAGATTTAGTTCATGGTTGGTTAGTTGAACCTCAAGATGTAGAATTGGCTTCAATCATTGGTGATATGACATACAATAAATTAACAGATTCAATTTGCAATACAAAATTAGAAGATGACTTTTTAAATGATGTAAATTTAACAAATAGTAATGGTAGTAGTGGAATTGATAATTTATCAAAAAGTACAAACAACAAAAGAAACTTGTATACAGATAGTGTTATATATAGAAAACATCCAATTAAATCATCTGGTGAAGATTTATTTAGTCAATT
Source organism: Dictyostelium capitatum (assembly GCA_015252635.1). Lineage (NCBI taxonomy): Eukaryota > Evosea > Eumycetozoa > Dictyosteliales > Dictyosteliaceae > Dictyostelium > Dictyostelium capitatum. Next base: position 16,828 of record JACAFY010012777.1, read on the forward strand.
TAAAATCAAACAATTCCTCAGTGATACCTCTTCACAATTATCATTTCATGGTCTTTATGAATTACATTCAAATTTAAAAGATGGTGAATTTGTTATATTCTTTAGAAATAATCATTTTAATACACTATTGAAAAAAGACTCTTCATTATATTTATTGGTTACAGATGAAGGTTATATAAATGAACCAATAGTTTGGGAAAAATTATCACAGGTAAATATTTAAAAATATCATTACCAATATTTAATATTATTATCAATATTAATACCAACAACTGTTTTTGATTTACAGATTGATGGTGATACAGAATATTGTTTATCAGATTTTAAAATATTTAAAAAAGAAGATTTATATTCAAATTTTGATCAAAATGTAGGTGGTATAAATGGAGGAGTATTATCACAACCAACAGTTAATACAGAAGCAATGACAGATGAAGAACTTGCACATTATCTTAGTAGTCAAGATAATGCACAAAATTTAGATTCTGATTTTGCTGTGGCATTACAACTTCAAAATCAAGAAAATTCAAGAGCTGGCCATAGAAAAACAAACACCAAAAAAGAGAAAGAAAAGGAAAAAAAAGAAGCAAATTCAAATTTAAATGCAAGCCAACAAAAGAAAGAAAGTAGTAAAATGTGTAAAACTCAATAAACTAGCTAATATCACTCATTTACAAATAAACACACCATATATAACATAACAATAACAACCAATACACACTATCACTTGTAAATAACAACAACAAATTCATATTAATAAATTAAACCCATGTTAACAATATTGTATAAATTTTACTTTTAAATAAGATTAACCTTGTTGAAATAAACATTTTTTTAAAGAATTGAAATGATAGGAGTACAAATTTTTATTTAATAAATAAACAAACAACAATAATAAAATAAATAAATAATATGATTTGCAAAATTATTTTGTTTTATATACAGATTATTATTTATTAAATTGTGGTTCATCAATTTTGAATTAACAGTTTTTAATATATTTGTTGTAATTCAAGAACTGGATCCTCTTTATCCTTTAATAAATTTGTGATATCATTGTTTTCTTGATGTAGTTGAATGAAAAATTTAAAATAATTCGAGTGAATTCTATCCATCTTACTATCACCAAAATAATCACCATTAATATTTTCAGTTGACCAACAAAGTGTTGATCCTTTTCTTGTAATTGGTTTGACTAATTTAATGAATTCATTTAATGGCGAAGGAGTATTATTCTCTTTTCTTGAATCACATTTAATAGACCATGCAATTCTATACGTTGATTTATAGTGTTTACAACTATACCAGTTGAAGAATTATCATTAGAAGAAAGAAAATATTCAATTATTGATAATTCATTAACTGGTATATTATATGAAATTATAAAAATTAATATTTTCTTTCTAATGATAATTCTTCAACTGGTATATTAACATCTTCATTAACTGGTTTTCTAATTGTAAATGGGTTTGATTTCAATTGGTGAAAAAATTGAAAATTAAGAGGAAGATTGTTTCTTTTCAATATGAACTATTTTTAATAAATTCAATAAACTTGACCTAGTTGCATCAATAACTGTATGTTGTGTTATTGGATCCAATACTCTTTTTGAATTGAATTTTCGCTTAATTTTGCTTTTACTTTTTCTTTCATCTTAATTAATGATTTAATATATGTTACTGAAGATGGATTTGATTTAATGATTATGTTGAATGTTTCATTGGTTTCATAATGTTTGGATTCATCGTTTCTTGGTATAATTTAATGATATTTGCTTTAAAATGGGATGGTTGTTCAGTGAAAATACGCTCTTCCATGATTTGGTTGCATGATCCATCGTCATCTATAATGTAGAGTAATTCAATTAACTTCTCTAAAGATTGCCAATGAGTGTATGGTGAAGTGATTATAACATGTTCCAATGCCATTCTTGCTATGTTCCACTTTTCTAAATCCATTGATACTCTTCCAATTGTATGCCATAATAATATATCGCGTCCATTTAATCTACCCCTGCAAATAATTTCAATGCCAATTCTTTATTATCATTTTCACCATTAATAGTTGCTAATTTTTAAGGGTTGCATATTTTATATTTGCAAGTAAACTTGATAATACTGATTTCGGTGATGTTGGTTTAATTTTAAAGTTGTTGAGCTTGTAAATAATCCTTGTTTTATAGAAATTCTAATCCTTGTAAATATTTTTCCTTATAGCGTGCTTTTTGTGCTTCAATTGACATAATTGAAAATTTATTAACATAACCACCATTATCATCTGAACTTATTGTATCTGTATCGTAATCTTCATTTTCTGTATCTGATTCACTTCTATTTATTATATTTAATGCTGGAAATTGATTATTTATAAATAAACTAATAATATATTATGTACATGTATAATATTTTTTGTTGTGTGTGGGTGAATAAATATAAAAAAAAAAAAAAATTAAATTTTTAAATTTTTTTAATTTTTTTAATTTTTCTGATTTCACTTGTAAAAATGAAAAAAAATAAAAATACAATCACAGTATACTATTTGATGAATATATATATGATCCATAAGTTTTTATTTGCCAATATTTAATAATTTATACCATTTAATCAAATGATCATCAACACACTTAAAGAAATAATTCAATATTATTTTTTATTATTATTATTAATATTTGCTTGTTGAATTAAACTATTTTGTTTTAATACATTTGCAGTACTACCACCTGATAATACTAAATATGGTGAATTTGTTTTCTCTTGGAATGCTTGAAATGATTTAACCATACCAAGTGGTGTATCATTTGAATCCATTTTCATTTTCTTTAATTCTTCTTCATAAAGACGTTTTCTCTTTTCCATTTTATTTTTACCAGATTTATTACCATGGAAAATTTGTGACATTTTAACAAATGCTTGTTGTCTATTCATAATTCTACCAAATTCATCTTTATGTTCAATAATTGTAGATTCACTATTATCATAATTGATGTTTTTCTTTTTACCACTTGAAACTGGATTTGGTTGTAAATCTCCTTTTTGTGCTAATAATCTTAATGCTGCTGATACACCTGATGATGCTAATGGTTCCTCTAATAATATTGATGTTGAGCTAACTTCATTTTTGAATTTCTTTGTTTTACCTTGATTATAATTACCATCTTCATCTTCACCACTACTACTATCGCCATCATCTCCATCTTCTTCATCATTACCACTTTCTTGTTTTTCAATATTTATCATTTCTTCATCTTGTTGTTGTTCACTATTACCATTATTATTATTATCATCATCATTATTTCTTCCTGTGTTTGAAGATCTATAATTTGAAATTAAACCATCAGGATTTAAAGATCTAACAAATTCGGATGTTGGGTTAATTGTAATTTCATCAAGATTTGTTGTACCATCATCATCCATATCAACATTTGTTGCAATTTCTTTTTGTTTCTTTTTCATTTTCTCTGCAATTGATTTCTCTTGTAATACAGGTGCTTTTTTAGCGGTTGACAATGATTTATAAAATTCTTCATCTTCTGCTTCTTCATATAAATCTGAACTGTATGTTAATTTTGCAATTTCTGATGCTTTATCCAATGCTTTTTTATAGTTTTCTTCACGAGTTAATATGGATTGTTGTTCTTTTTTTTCTTTTTCTGAAATTGATCTACTTGCTCTTGATCCTAAATCACTACTTGTAGTTGCATCCAATTCATTTAATATATTTTCAGTTGTTGATTTCTTTCTTAATTTCTTTTTCTTTTTACCATTACTACCACTGCTGCTGCTTGATTCTCTACTCTTTTTAAATTTATCCATTTCTTCTTGTGTATAAAATGATGATAATATACTAGATGTTGTATTTTGTTCCATATCATATGATTGTAAATGTTCTAAATTCTTTTTTGCTTGTTCTCTTAATGATAATCCATTACCATTACCACCATTTGAATCTGTAGTTGATTGATCAATTTTACCATCACCACCTATAATAAATCCATTTCTATCTACATTTATAGTGGTATCGCTATTTTCAGCATCTTCTTCTGTTTCATATTTTGATTTCTTTTTATTTGATTGTATTAATTTCTCTCTTTTTTCTCTTTCACTTATATTTACATTTACCAATACATCTTCTGAATCTTCATCCAATACACTTGAATCTTGTAATGTTAAAATATGTTCACTTTCATCTTCAAAATTTTTAATATCATTACCAACTCTCATTCCTTGTAAATTTGATTGGTTATAGTGTTGCTGTTGTTTTTTACCTGTTGTTGTAAGTGATTTCTTTTTTTCAATTTGTTTTTGTTTTTCAGTTTGTCTTGATTTATTTACCCAATTTGATACATCAAAATCATCTTCATTCTCATCTTGATCTAATAATTGTTCTGCAATTGATTTACCTATTAATTTTGAATTTAATTCTCTTTTTTTCTTTAATCTATAAAATTTTTTTTATAAATTAGTATACACATTGATAAACTAATAATGAAATATATATGAAAGATGAGGTAAAATAATACATACTTGTTTATTGTATCTAAAACATTTAATGTTTCTTCATTTATTGGTTTATCTTGTTGTTGTTTTGGTTTAGATTCTTTAGGTTCTTCTACTTTTAATGGTTTTAAACCCATTGAAATTCTAATTTTATTGGTTTCTTCAATTGATAAACTTAATTGAACATTGGTTGGTTGTGTACTCATTTTGGTATAATGGTTTATAAATAAACATTAATATATATAAACTATAAAACGAAAAAATTAAAAAAATGAAAAAAATTTTTTTTTATAAAAATGTTGGATTGTGAAAATTACTTCAAATAAAAAAAAAAAATATTATTATAGGTAATAAAAAGTAATATGGTGTTGTTTTTTATTATTTTTATATTAATTAATTAAAAAAAAGAAAAAGAAGAAGGTTTATTTCCCACCAAAAAAGGATTTTATAAATTTTGCATTTTGAAATTGTATGTATGTTGTTGTATGTTGTTATGTTGTATATTTAATTGTAGATATTTTTTTTTTTATTTTAGCCGACTATGAATTTATCTAATTCTTATTTGTACCGGTTTTATCATAAAATTCTTTGAGTAAATCAGCTGGTTTTTGTTTTCTTGAATTTGATTTATTTTGTTGATTATTTGTAATGTTTTGAGTTGGTTGTTGTTGAACGTTTAACATTTTTATAATTTATATGTGTGTATTTAAAGTTTTTTAAAAACTATAGTATTGGTAGTAATAGTAATAATAATTTAAAAGTATTAGTATTAATAATTAATTTTTTTTTTTTTTTCAAATAACAAAAAAAACAAACAAAAATAATAATCTCTAAAACTAAATAAATGAATCATACACGTATATATTTTTATTGATATTATTGTGGTAGTGTTGCAATTACAATTTTGAAAAATAAAAATTAAAAAAAAATATATATTTTATTTGTATGTGTGAAAAAAAAAAAAAAAAAAAAAAAAAAAAAAAATTATTTATTTAAAAAAATAAAAAAAAAAAAATTTATAATATATAAAAA
>JACAFY010012788.1:0-22285 GCA_015252635.1 Dictyostelium capitatum
TTTTTTTTTTTTTTATTTTTTTTTTTTTTTTAACAACGCAATAACTGTTTGAGATAATATTAAAATATTTATTTTTTTATTTATTTATTTATTTTTTGTTGCTTTTATTTTAAAATATCTCTACAATCACTGTTTTTAAATCACACACACACCCACATACACACAGACACACACACCCACACACCCACACACATTGTAATAGTAGCATAAATTCTCACACCTCAGTTGATCAAAAAATCACCATACTTCCGTTGATAGAAATTTGTTTTAAATATTCTTTCCATTTTTAAAAAATATAAAATAATAATCTATAAATACACAACACACACCAACCCACAATAGAAATTAAAATCATTAAAAAAAATTAAAAAAAAGTAACAAATCAATCATTATTATTTTAAATAAATCAAACCAACAAAACACACAAATAAACACACCCACACACACATATACACAAACTCCACAATTATTTATTTATTTATTTATTTATGTACAATAGTAAACAAAAAAAAAAATGATGAAAGGTAAATATACATATATATTTTTTTTATTTATTTTTAAAAAATCATACACATATAAATACTAATACATACCCCCACTATTCAAAATATTCATACATATTACTTAAAATACTATTTTTAAAAAACACATATAATTAATTATGAAAATCAAATTACTTGGATACGTTTTTACAATTGCAGATGAAGAAGATAATAAAAATATAGAACAAGTTGTTGATAATAACAATGATGATGATAGTATTAGTAGTAGTACAACCGAAACGATTAATAATAGAGATAGTATAAATGTTGACGATGAAACTACAGATACAACAGCAGCAACAACAACAACCAATACATCAGATACCACTACACCAGCCACACCAACAACAACAACAACCACCACTGATAAAGATACACCAACTAAATCATCAAAGAAAGAAGATAAAAATCTAAAAAAACGTTTGGAAGTTGAAGCAAAACAAAAATTAAAAGAAGAAAAGGAACAAAAGATTAAAGAAGAAAAAGAACGTATTGAATTGGAAAAACGTTTGGAAATTGAAGCAAAACAAAAGTTAAAAGAAGAAAAGGAACAAAAGATTAAAGATGAAAAAGAACGAATTGAATTAGAGAAACGTTTAGAAATTGAAGCAAAACAAAAACAAAAGGAAGAAAAAGAACAAAAGTTAAAAGAAGAAAAAGAACGTATTGAATTAGAAAAACAATCGAAATTAAAAGAAAAAGAAGAAAAAGAAAGATTAAAAAAAGAAAATAAATTAACTGGTTCATCATCAAATCTAGCAAATAATACGTCTTCAACACCTGATATAATAATAGATAAAGAAGTTATTTCAAAAGATACACCATCGTCACCTGCACCAAAAGATACACCATCATCATCATCATCATCATCATCATCATCATCATCATCATCATCATCATCAACAACAGCATCATCATCACCAACACCAAAAGATACACCATCAAAATCATTAACAAGAGAACCATCTGTAATTTCAAAAATATTTTCAGTAAAAAAATCAAATAGTAATTCATTAATAATTGAAAGATCACCATCACCAATTCAAGATACATTAACTGTACAATCATCATCACCACAAAGAAAATCAAATAATGAAATTGATATTGATCAAGTTGATAGTGAAGGAGGAAATAGTGATAACACTGAAGGAGATAATAGCAATAATAATAAACCAATTGAAAAATCATTATCAACAAATGAATTAAAAGTTGAAGAATCAGATCCAACATCAACCACTACAAATATTATTAATGATAAAGAAGAATTATCATCAATTTCAAGTGTATCATCACCAACTACAAAAAGAGAAGTTGTAATTAAAGTAACAAGAGCATTTGCACCAGTTGTACATGTTAATGTAATGAAAGAAGAAGGTGAAAATAAAATGAGAAATATGGTAATCAATGAAATTATAAATACCGAAAGGGATTATATAGCAGATTTAACAGTTATAATCAATTTTATATATACACCATTAAAAGAAATGAAAATATTAAATGATAAAGATCTTTCAACTATATTTTCAAATATTCAATTACTTTTATCAGTAAACAAAGAACTATTAAGAGATTTAGAATTAAAAGCACCAACGAATGAACCAGGTCAATCAGTTGGTAGTTGTTTTATTTATTTCTTTAAATATTTGAAAATCTATAGTAGTTATTGTGCCAATCAAACGATTTCAGCAGATCATATTGCAAATTGTAGTAAAAAAGTACCTGCATTTAAACAATTCCTTGAAGAGAAACAAACTGCAGTTGAATGTCGTCAAAATAATTTGGAATCATTTTTAATTAAACCAATTCAACGTCTTTGTAAATATCCATTACTCCTTAGAGAATTAATTAAAAATAGCGTACCTGGTCATTTCGATGAAGCAAATTTGGAAAAAGCATTCAATGAAATTCAAACTGTTGTACTATCGGTAAATGAAAGTAAAAGAAAAGCTGAAATCCATCAAAAAATGTATAAAATTCATCAGAAATTAGATGCTCCGGAGAAATTTGTATTTTTTACACCAACTCGTTACCTAATTAGAGAAGCAACTTTTGGTGAGTTAACTGAAGAAAAAGATAAAATATCTGGTAGAATGCATTACTACCTATTCAATGACATAATAATGAGAACTGCAAAAGATAAGAAATCAATTAAATTGGAAACACTATTCATTATTGCATCGACAAATGTTGATGGTGAAGAAAATAGAAATTCTCAATTTTGTAATACTTTTGAAATTAGTCAACCTGGTACAACTGGTAGAAGATTTACATTGGTTGCTGATTCATATGAACAAAAAATGGAATGGTATACTGATCTTGATGAATTAATTCGTCCACATAGAGAAGAATATTCTAGAAATGCTGATAAAGTATTAGATCATATTAAACGTTCAACAATTGCAACAACAAATCCATCAAACCCAAATAATAACGAATCACCAAAAGCATTACACAGAACTGCGACCGCATCTGGCGCTTTACAACAATCAACTTTAAATAATAATAATAATAATAAACCAATTCATCAACATGCTATACCTTCAAAACCATTACCACCTCCACCACCAAAATCAAAACAATTTGCAACTACTACCCAAGTAGTTGTTACACCAGATACTACTGTAGTTGAAGTATCACCACCACCAATTGAAACTGTAACACCACCAGTTAAAGAAAACATTTCACCACCATCAGTTAAACCAAGACCAGTTTCAACTGCTACACCAGTAGTTAAAAAATCATTTGTTACAAATTCAAATGTACAATCTGATCAATCACCATCAACAACAAATGGTGGACCACCAATTCCATCAAGAACTGTTAGACCAATTTCTGTATCACCAATAACTACAAACAATGTTGAACCATCAAATGTTTCAACAACAACAACAAGACCAAAAACAACAACTGTAACATCACCAATTAATGGTATTGTTGATAATAATCAACAAACACCAACCCCAACACCACAACAACCAACAACTCAACCAATTAGTAAAGCATCAGGTAGACCATTACCAAATCCATCAACTTCTTCTACTACAACAACAACAACTACTCCATCAACAACAACCAATACTATACCTAAACCAATTTCATTCCCATCAAAATTATCAAATTTAAAACAAGCAGCACCAAATACCAGTGTAAGATCAGCATCAACATTTGTACCATCTGTAAAAAATAATATAGCATCACCAGTTAATAATATTGCCACAACTAAAGATGATCTTTCATTACCATCATCTGTAACAACAACAACAACAAATAATAGTAATATTACAACACCACCAGGTACTAAACCAAGAGTAATGCCATTACCACCCCGAGGTCCATCAAATTCAAATTTAAATAATAATAGCTCAACAACTACACCACCACAATCACCAAATACTATAACACCAACAATTGAAATTAAAAAACCAATTACTGCTCCTGTCATTCCACCAAGAAAATAAATTAAATAAAACCTTAAAAGACCCCCAACACTTAATACATATATATTTATACATTCACAAACAAACTAAAAAACTAAAAAACTAAAAACTCTATTTTGATATTTGTGTGCGGGTGTGAAGTTATTTATTTTTATAAAATTGGAATAAAATGTAAATTTAATAATGTTACTGAACCATTATTGATTGATTGATTTGAAATAGTTATATTTTCAGTTGGATCAGATTTTGAAAATGTGAATATATAATCTGTATTCAAATTAATAGATTGAATTTCATTTGCTAACCCTTTAATTTGACCTACTACTGTTGATGATGTATTTTGGACATTGATAATAAAGTCAACATCTGATTTAACAGTTATTGCAAGTTTATACTTTAATGAATCAATATCTGATAATGAAGGTGGTGCAGTAATTTGATATGTTGCAGATATACCATATTTAAATGTTACACCATGTGATCCAATTGAATAACAGTCTCTAACAATTGAAAGTTGTGTACCTTTACCTAATGTTTTTTGACAGTTGAATATATTTACTACTTTTGGAACCAATATATTTTTATCAAAACATTCAGCAGTTTGAAATGCAAATCCTAAGTTACCAATGTATTTTGTTGGCATACCTTCAAAAACATATACTAATACATTACCAATTTTATTACCTGGATATTCTGCAGAAATACGATCTTTATTATCTGGATCGTCATCTGCTCTTGAAAGTGATGCTTTACCATTCATTTCAATGATAGTTGGTGTTCCATATAAATGATCAACCAATATAGTATCAGTTTTTGATACCAATCCAAATGTATTCATATTTTGAAAATTAGTACCAGATATAGGTTGGGAAGGTGCACCAATTAAAGTTTTAGTGAATACCAAGGGATCAGATGTTGTGAATTTAGTTTCTACCATTGTTAAAAATAGACCCTTGAAACCAATGAAAATATTATTTAGTTCCTTTTGATAAAATTCATAGTTATTACCATTTATAGTATTGAAATATTGAACGTATCCATCTTTTGTCGAATCAAAATCCATATTAACTTTGCCAAATGATTCAGAAAATACATATCTACAACCTTCATATGATACACCAGTTGTATATAATGATGTATCAAAATATTTCCATGTTGCTACAAAATCAAATACTGACTGAAGTTTATTAACAATTAAAAAAATGTAAGTATATAACTTGACAACAATGAAACCAAGTGTTATTTAAAAATAATATACATACAACAATCATTGAAGATCTATACTTTTGAAGTAGATTATATTTAGCCAATTGGGTTGAGAAATTTGTTCTACCTTTAATAGTTGTTAAACCTTGTTGATAAATTTGCTCACCTCAACTTTGATGAACTTGATAATTGAATGATCAATGTATTAAAAGCAGGTAATCTAGAATCTGTTTTATCAAATAATTTTCTATTGAAAAAACCTTCTCTTAGAAATTGAAGATAACCAGTTACAAATATTGAAAAAAATTGAAGATACAAAAATGGGAAATCCAATTTACTCAATTTGATAACTTGTTCAAACCCAGCACATACAGCCAAGTAACTATTTTGAGCAGCTGTTTTATTTGCATCATTAGGAGTTAACTTAAATTTATCATATGCAATTACATATTGGTTATATGGACCTGTAAGAGCACTAAATTTATTCAAAAATGATAAATCAACAACAGAGGTTGGTCCATTACTTGGAGATGATGATGATATAATATATTTTGCTAAAATTTGATCATCATTTATCAAATTTACATTACAGATAGGATTAACACCAGTCCAATCAGTTAAAAAATTTGATATCCATGACATTACACTTTTACTTCCTTCAAAATCAGTTGTAGGTGTAATTGATAAACCTATAAATATAATACATATCTAAATTAATATATTTTACACCCGCATTATACAGATTTTGAAAATATAGACATACAATATAAAACCAATACTTTTAAATCGCCAATAGTAAAATATTCTCTTGTTCCAGTAACCTTGTTTAAATATTCTCTTGCCCCAGTAAAATATTCTGTTGTTACATTAACCTTGTTTAAAATGTTGGATCAATAAAATAATCTTATAAAATATAAAATCATGTTTTTTTTAAAATAAAGAAATAATTACTCTTTTATAAATAGCATTCCCAATTAAAGTACTATAAAATTTATATAGATGTGCTCTATTGTTTGGGTCTGCAATATATGTAGACATTTTATTTGTTATGTTATTAAAAATAATTAAAATAAATAAAAATCGGAAAAATAAACTTTTTTAGAAAATGAAAAAAACAAAAAATCATGATTTTTTTCAATAATTAAAGAAAATACTGAAAATCTAAAAAATTCTTTGTGTTTTGGTTAGAGTTTTTAAATTTAATATACCAATGATTATTCAGGCCATCACAAAAATTCTGAAATTGATTAATCAATCAATGAATTATAATATTGTGTTATTGTGGTTGTGTTGATGATATTTAAAATATTATTTATTATAACAACTGTTGGTGTGCAAAAATTCAATTTAATTTTTATAAAAAATTAAAAAATTATTAAATAATAGGTTTTGATTATTATACGCATTATAATTTACAAGAATCAAATAAATTAAATAAATACACATTTTAAAAATAAAGATTTGTAGTCCCCATATGTTTCAAAAATAAAAACAAAATACAATTTTGTTTATTATTTAACATTTTTTAATTTGTTCTCCATATTTGTTTTAAATTTTAAATTTTGTTTCTTTTTAAAATAATAATATACAACTGAAATTGCAACCACAGTTACAAATGCAATTGAACCAATTATAATTCCAGATAATTGTGCAGCTGTAAGTTTTGATGAGGATAAAGTATTATTACAAATTGAATTTTCATTTGTGGATGCATCAAAACTATCTAATAACACTGAAAAGTCAGGATCAATAATAACTGATGATTGGTAATTTGGTATATTAATACCAATAAATGATTGTGATTTATCTTGTTGTTGATTTATATTAATTTCATTTAAAGATGAATCTAATAATTTATTTGTAACTGAAATGAATTTTGAATCAATTATTGCTCTTTTAATAAATCTACCATTTAATGAATGATCTTTAATTTGAATTTTTAAATAGTTATCACCATCAACTGACTCTTCACCAAATTCATTTAATGAACATGTTGTACCTTTACTACTTTGAGATTCAAACTTAGCAGACATTATTAATTGTAATTGATTTAAATTTGATGAAAATGGATATTCTGTTATATAAATTGTGTATTTAATAGTTGATGGATTCATTGTTAATTTTGAATTTGCAAATTCAATTATCGTACTTGTATTAAACCATTCCAATTCAACTGTAACATTTGTAATTATATCAATACTTGATTTACCATCATTACTTTTAATACTTGTAAAATATTGGTTCTTATTTGAATTAATTTCATTTAATATCCATTTATCAAATATAAATTCTTTAATTGATTTATCACCATTGTAATTTAATTCTCTTAATGATACAATTGAAATTAATGATTTGAATAAATAATTTGATGTTGATTCATCATCATCATCTTTAATTGGTATTTCAGTTGAAGGATTTGTATTATTTGTAACTGGTTTTGGAATTATTATAACTTGAGATGTACAATCAATACCAACCCATGGTGAATAACAAATACAATTAATACCTTGATCACAGTATCCATTACTTTTACCACCACATTCAGGATTACCAATACATTTCTTTGATGTTGGTGAATTTGTTACAACTGGTGTAATTGTTTCAGTTGGAGTTGGTGTAAATTGATTTGGATTAAAAGTTGTATTGAAGAAAATTGGATAAAATAAATAAGAATCCAAAATTTGATTTGTTTGATTATTAAATATATTTACAATAATTGGAAAATTACCTGTAACTGGAATTCCATCAATTATAATTGATTTTGGTGTAATTGATTTAGCAGTATAATTATGAATTTTTACAACTTCAGGAAATTGAATTTGAATTGTATTTGAAATATATTCAAATGAACGACCAAATAATACCAATGTACCACCAAGTGATGTAAAAAGATGATGAGATATAATTTTAGGTGATGATCCAAATGTAATTGTTGTAATTGATGTATCCAAATAACCACGTGTATTAAATTCAGAAAGTAAATCAGTGGTAGTATAACCTTTATATAATCCATTATTATTAATTAGACCATAAATTGAAAAAATTAAATTACCAGGGTACCCAAATCCATAAGGTATTTCAATTGAACAATTATAACCAATTGTTTTATCTTCTTCACCTGGTTTATAATATTCAATTTGGGTTATACATTTAATTGTATCCATTTTACAATCTTGAATATAAATTATTGGTAATTGACTTTGTTTAATACCACTTTCAAAATCTGATACTTCAAATTGAAATTGAACAATTCTATTTTCACCAAGAACATCCATTTGTGATGGAAATGCTGTAAGCGATACAATTGAAGGTGGTGTTGTATCAACTACTGTAGCACCAGTACATGTACATGTTGATCTTAAATATTGACGTTTATCAATATAATTTCTTAATGGATTTCTAGTTGGTTTTGGATTATCTGTAAACATTTCAAATATAGATTCTTGTCCAAATAAATCTACCAACTTAATATAGACAATTACAAAATCTTGGGTTATACATGGTTTAGTTACTGGAATTGCAATTTTAATTTTTGTAGCACTTGTGAAATTAAAATGATAAATTGAATTATCTATTGATCCCATTACTTTAACATAACCAAAATTAAATAAAGTATCACTAATTTGTAATTCCCAAGATACATTTAATAATGATCCAGTATCCTCAAATGATTTTTCTATTAAATCAATCATTGGTCCGGCATTATCTAAATTAGATTCAGAAACAACCAATTGTGATGATGCACCTAACAATCCAGATAATTGTAAATTTGTAATTATATCAGGTTCAAAATAACCATCCATTTTAACTGGTGGTGATAAATGAATGTTGTATGATATTATACCAAATATTGTATTTGACTGCAATATAAATTTACCAATAAATCTATTACTTGAGTTATCCCATCTAATTGGCCACATCCCTTTTGATACTTTACTTTCAATATCATAATTAATCGGATCAGTTAATTCTAAATAAAATATTTTATCAATTGGTATACCATTTCCAACAATGTAAATACTATTATATGAATTACCTTGTAATAAATTTAAATTATTCTTTTCAAATGTAACTGATAAAAATGATTTGGTTGAAAATGATTGTTTAACAATATTTGGTAATTTATAATGTAATAATTGATCTGTTGTTAAATTTAATGAAATGTAATAATCTGAGTTTATATCGGATACAACATTTTTATAAATATCAATTAATGTTAATGTTGTATCTAAATTTACATCACATATAAATTCATATGTACCATTTTTAAGATCACCATTTATTAATGAATCCAAAATATTATTTGTATGTGTTAAAAATGAATTACTTTTAATTACTAAAACACCACTTTCATCAACAACTGTTAAAACCAACCTGTAAATTGAATCAATTAAATGAATAAATTGGTATGATGTAATTTTAGGTGGTTGATTATCTGTAATTACATCTATAGTTGGTACATCAATACAATTTGAGGCAGTTGGAATTATACTTGAACAAAAAAAATAAGTTGTTGATGGTATTCCCCCAGGACCTCTTAATGCAGATATTTTAAAAGTAAATTCACTATTATTCCCATTCCAGAAACCATATGGTGCTGATATCATTTCCAATCCACCACCACCATAATAAAATGAATATAAATTAAAATTATAATCAGTTTGAGCAAATAAAATTTCAAAAACTTGTAAATTTTTACCTAAATTAACAATATCTCCAATTTGAATATTTGGAATCATTTGTAATGGGAAATCTATAATTATTTTTAATAAATAATTGTTAGTAACAATGTAATATATAGTTCTTTTGTTATTGAATATACATTATTTTTATTATTATTTACCTGTTGTTGTTTTATCAAATTTTTTTTCAACAAATACACCATTCATTATAAATCTTAGATAGTAACTTGTTAATGTTGCTGAAACATTATCAATGAATGTAGATGTATACGTTATACCATTTTGTCTATTACCATATGATGGATATGGGTAAGTGTAATATGTTCCTGATACATTTGAAAATATATATTGGTATTGTGAATTTGAAATTAATGGATTTGTAGCTGAAATTTCAAAAGTAATTACTGATGATAATGCCATACCAATTTCTTGTACTAATAATGAAGTACTTGGAAATGCTGATGTTGAAATTGAATTAATACCAATAATACCTATTGATATTATATATTTTAATATTAAAATATAATGTTAATAAAAATATACTCTTTACTATATTATAATTTCAAATTTTACATACCTAAAAGTGGTGGAATATAAGTAATGTTAAATACCTTACTACCAATAGGGACTATTAATATGAATTCTGTAATTGATAGATCTTCAATCAATTTTCTTGGAATACCATAACAAAATTCATTATTTTTACCTTCTATTTGTGTAGATATTCCATTTAATGTAACTGTTAAATAATTTAAATTGAAATTAATTCCATAAACATAAATTGGTGCACAGTAACTTAAATCAGATACCAATCTTAGTGTTGTTCCTTGATTTGGTAATACATTAACATTTGTATAGTCACCTCCTACATATTTATTATAAATAATATTAGTTATTAAAATGTTCAAAATAAATAGGGTAATAATTTTACAACATTTATAACATATAACACATACCATTACAAGTGTAATTAAATTGATATATTTGTTGTAAATTTGATTTTGAAGTAACTGTTATTTGAAATATTGTTACACCAATTAAAATTGATTGACCTTGTGTGGAAAATGAATAAACTGACCAACCACCTTCTTTTTGTAAAAGATTGTATGAAAGATATGAAGGTGATGTAGCAATTCCAATTATTTCACCATTTTCTTCTGTATCAATAAATAAAAATCTATTATCTTTAAATGAACATTGATTTATAATTGATGAAATTGGATATCCATTCCTTTCATTTTTGTGATCTTCAATTTCTAATATTTTAATTGTTAACACAAAAGCAGATGTTGATGATTGTATAAAATATAAATTACAAAGTAATAATAATAAAAGTAATAATAATTTCATTGTGTAAATTTTTATATGATCATATTTTTATTATTTAAGTGACCAACTTTTCTTTGGTTTTAAGAATTTATATGTAAAAAAAAACAAAAAAAAAATATCTTAAGATATTTATATTTTTTTGTTGTATGATTATTATAATTTTAGTTTTTATGATAGAAACACCAAGTCATGTATTAATGAAAAAATAATTTACAACCATAAAATGTATATTTCAATAATTATCATCTTAATAATAATACCAAAAAAAAAAATCAAACTCTGTTTAAAAAGTAATACCAACAACAATATCAATATCAACAACCATAACAACAACATCAATATCAATTATCATTATCAAGAATATAATAAATAAAAATTTAAATTAAATAAAATAAATAAATTACCAAATTCAAGTGGTAATTTAGATTCTTCAATTATAAATATAAAAAGTTTATCAGAAAGTTATCAATCCAAAAAAGGTATTGGTTATTTATTTGTTTTATATATATTGTTTAATGAATATAAGTCATATGACTTATATTTATTGTTGAATGAATATTTTTAAAATGAATACATTGATTACATTTTTAAAAATTTAGATTTTTTTTAAAAATATCCAATCTCAAATTTTCGAATTTATTTTTATTTTTTTTTGAAATTATATTTTTTTAAAAATTTTACCGAATATTTATTTACATATAAATAATAATTATTGTGTTAATAAATATATATTCACAATTTAAATATAAAAAATGGGTATTGAAGATAATAATCAACAATCACCTCCATACGTTCAAAAAACACAAAATTATAGTCAAAAACAAATACAAATATCACAATATAACTTTCAAGAATATGATCAATTAATTAATAAAGAACCAGGTTCAAATGAACCATTGTTGGTTGGTAGTTACAATTTAAATGAACCAAAATTCCCAACACCAAAGTATACAGATGTATGGTTTTCAATTTTATTTGGGATAAATTTTGTTGGGTTCTTAGTTTTATGTATTACATCATTTTCAAAATTTCATTCATATTCACCAACTGATGGTTTTAATGTTCAATTTTATTGGTTTATGTTTATGTACATATTTTTAATTTTAATATTATCAGTTGTATTTGGTTTTTGTTACGTCCGAGTATGGATTCGTTTAGCTAAAACACATGCAATACAATTAATTAGATATTCATTCATTATTGTATGTATACTGATGGTTGGTTATACAATTTACTTTTTTGTAGTTGGTTATATCTTCTTTGGAATTCTTTATTTGGTAATTTCCATTTTCATTGTATTTTTATATTTCCAATTGGATCATCAAATGCGTCCCAGTCATCTTTCAAGAATTTTATTCGTTGCTCCATTATTAACGAATTCAGTAAAGAATTTGGATGATTTCCCATCAGTAACTAAAGCAGGTTATATATCAATACTCATTAGCTTTGCATGGTTTATATTATTTGGTAATACTTTTGTTGGTGTAAATTTGGTTTATAATGGATCATCTCGAATATTGTTAAACATATACATGATATTCACTATGTATTGGGTATTTTATGTTATTAAAAATACATTACATACAACTATAAGTGGTTTATTTGCAAATTGGTATTTTTTGTCTGGATCTGATGCAGAAATGCCACAAAACACACTTATTGATTCAACAAAAAGAGCATTAACTTCATTTGGTAGTATTTGTTTTGGTTCACTATTTATTCCATTGACTGAATCACTTTGCTACTGTTCACAAATGATGATGAGTACAAGAAATCCAATATTTAAGATTTTCGGTTACATCATAAATGCCTTCCTTGCTTTACTTAGATTACTTTGTCCACAAGGAAACTTCTTTAATACATACGCACTCACTCATACTGCAATTTATGGTACATCATTTTGTGATTCATCAAGAGGTACACTCAAATTATTTGAAAGTCGCTTGGGTACAACATTTGTTAATGATAATTTTATTAGTTGGACAATTTATATCGGTGGGTTATGCGGAGCTTTAATACTTTCAATTTTCTGTTCATTGATGGGAATTCTATTTGGTTATGTTTATGATATTTTTGGTATGGTTTTATCTACATTAACTGGTTACATTATAATTGTTACTGCCTTGGAAGTAGTTTGCTCAAGTGTTGTATCTTTATTCACTTGTTACATGCTAGAGCCACAAATACTCAAAACAACATATCCAGAATTATATCATGTCTATGAATCCGAAATAAAGTGTGTAACAGCAGAAGCAAGTGACACAGGTTATTAATAATAACAATTGAACCACATAATTTAATTTTCTATATCTTTTCAAAAATATTAATCAAAAATGAAAAAAAAAAAAAAGAGGTGATTTGGGGTTTTTGACATGTCAGCATAAGGACTCCGACCCCTGTCCAAGGGTCGCCTGGACCTCTTTGCCAAGGAGGTATTACACAGGCTTATTGAATTATATGAAATTTGTCCTTTTATTACTTCAATTTTAATTTTAGATAATAGTTGTGGGATGTGGTTTTCAATTGTTGAATTTTCAACAATATATTAATAACCAAAAAATCAAATACTCTTAATTAAAAATGTGTGGTTAAATGTATTGAAAATTATATTTTATTTTTTGCTTGTGTGGTATTATTTTTTAACACACAACTTAAAAAATGGATATACAATATTTTTTTAACACAACTTAATAATTTAATAAATTGGTTGCTACATAAACTTCAATAAAATTAATATTTTTTTATTTGTGTATTTAAATTTAATAAAAATGTTTGAAATCTATAAAAATTGGGCAAAAAAAAATTTTTGGGGAAAAATAATAGAATTTAAAGAATCTAAAATTAAATTAATTCTTGGGCAACAATTAATTGGTGTATACGTAATTAATAAAGTATTAATTTATGGGCTCCATTTTGTTTATATTGATGGGAATGGTAATTTTGGAAAAGTTAAAATTGGTGAAAAATGTACACTAAATTCAATTAGAAAATTATTGGATTCAATGAATGAAAATCCTATTTCTCATGGTGATATAATAGTTTGTTCAAGACCTATATTTAAAAGAGTTGATTTTCAAATTTATAGTCATTGGGCAATTTATGATGAAGAGAAAGGAAGCGTTATAGAGTACTATTCAACAGATGAAAATAACCAAGATAAATCAAAACCAATAATTAAAGAAACTGATATTACAGTATTCCTAAAAAGAGAAAATATTATTCATACATTTACTGGATTGGATAAAAATTTATATAAAGCTCCCAATGAAGTAATTTTAAAAGCAAAAAAATTAATGAAGGATGATGCTTCTAAATATTCTTTGATTATAAGAAATTGTCAACATTTTGCATCATATTGCAAAATAGGTAAAAGTATATCAAAAGATATCGCAAAGAAACTACACGCTCTTTATTTGACTGTTTCTAGTTATTTTGGTTTTGTTTTATCAGTTTCAAAAAGATTGTCAAAAAACCCTATAGTACTTGGTGTTTTATTTGGTGTATGTGTTGTCTTGGTAATTGCATTAATTATAATTAATTGTATTGAAAGAATTAAAGTAAAATTTAATTAACAATAAACATTTATATTTAATTTTATCGTCATTAATTTAAAAAGTACTTTAGTAATACATATGAAGAGTAATATAAATTTAAAAAGATGTTATAAAAATATCAATACATTAACATTACTTTTACCACTACCACAACATGTATTACAAATTAGATGGTGGTTATAATTTTAATCCATGGTTGCAGTCTTTTAAAAGTTGATGGTACACTATTTATACATGTATTAAACAATATTAATATGTCATAGTTTATGTTGAAAAATTAAAAAAAGAATGCAATTTTATTAAATTCAAGTGATTAATCTGTTGATATATGATTACAATAAACCTAATTGTTTAATAGCTTGGAATTGTTCCGGTATCTAAACAAATAATAATAGTATTAGTAAACTCGATTTTTTCATGTAGCACTACTATTATTTTATTTAATTTTTTATAACTTACCTCTTGAAGTGCTGCTACAGCGAAATCAACTTCTCTATTTTCTGATTTTGACATTGTCTTATGGAAAGGTACAAATTGGAAATTGTCAAATTGTCTGTAGTTTAAATTTTTATATTAGTATTAACAACGAAATACGATTCAATTATTTTTATAAAAAATCAACCTACCCATTTAAATCATCATCAAATCTTTCCATAGTATCCCAATTTCCATTACTACCAGCACCATCACCTACACCTATACAAATGATTGATAATGGGTATTTAGATGCTTCTTCAATTGCTTTAATTGATTCATTAATTACAGATACTTCACCATCTGCAATAATAAGTAAAATATGATATGATTTTGCTGCTGCAGTAATTCTAATTGCTTCACGTACGATTGGTGCAAATGAAGTTGGACCTGATAATGAAACCAATGGTGTAATTTCATTATATTTTTCCAATACTTGATCAACACCATAACATGGACGATCAGTTGTAAATGAAAATACTGTTTTATCGGTTGTACGTGATTCACCAAATCCAAATACTTCAAATAAGTTATCATCATCAAATGCTGATAATGTTTTACCTATGATATCAATTGCTTCTTGGTATGGATTCATTACACCAGGTTTAATATCATGTAAACATTTACCACCAAATGTATTTTTACCATTCCATGTATTACTTTTTGTCTGTTATTATTGTTTGGTTTGTTGTTATAAAAATATATTAATATATAGTTACTTTTTCATTATGTAACTTATAATACCTACATAATCGATACCGATAATTAAATTACTACTTTCTAAACCTGCTTTACGAAGTGCTTCTTGTACTTCACCTAAACTTTGATATTGATCTTTAATAGTTCCAAATAATTTTGATTTTGTATCCACTGATTTTTTACCTGAATAATTTGAATTTGAGCCACTTCCACTACCTCCATGGTGACCCATTGTTTCTTGATGTTTTGATCCTGCACAACCCATTTTTTTTTGTTGTATTTATATGTATTTATGTTTTATATATGTGTATGTGGTGTGTGTATGAATTTATTTACAAAAATTTATTATATAAACCCCGATAGAATTTTTTTTTAATTTCTAGATTATATAACAAATATTATTTATTGTTTGTTTATGTTTATGTGTATGTGTATGAATAATGTTGTTTAATAAATATTTATTGTTTAGTGTTTAAAAAAAAAAAAATAGGAGCTTTTTTTAACCGTTTGTGCTGTAATGTCAAAATTAAAATAATTTAAAAATAATTAAATTCAAAAAAAAACAAAAAAGCAAAGATATTTTTTGAATTTTTCACCTAAAATATAAGACTATCACACAAAATTGTGCCATGTGATCATTTTAATAATTTAATGAGAATCGACAATAATAATTTACATCAATAAAAACCACCACATACACACGCGATAGTGGTTATGAATGGGGTGTACTGGTGAAATTGAGAAATAATTTGTAATGATAAAATTTTATACAAACACAAATACACATAAACAAGAGAGTTAACATATTACGTTTATTTGTCTTTGTTTGTGACACATATGATAAATGTCTGAAATTGTTTTTTTTTTTAAAAAGTGACATTTTATGATAAACGTACCCTGGTCTAAATTTATTTTTATAGTTTAAAATTTTGCGTTATTTTTATTATGATAAATTAAAATCATCAGAGTCTAATAAAAAAGGTAATTTTAAACGAGTTGAATCTAAATCAGATTTATCAATTGTAGCATAGTATATACCTTGATTGATTTGAGGTTCAATAATATTATTACCAAGTTGACTTATAATTTGAGAATGACCAGAGTATGTATGATTGTTACCATCTTGACCAATTCTATTTACACCAATTACAACAGACATATTTTCAATAGCTCTTGCTTTTAATAATGTATCCCATGCATTTATTCTATATACAGGCCAACTTGCAACATAAATTAATAAATCGTATGTCGATTGTTTATCATTTCTAGAGAATACAGGAAAACGTAAATCATAACAAATTAAAGTACATATATTCCATTGTTTATATTTAAATATTTGTTTATCTTGACCAGATTTATATATTTTATGTTCACCTACAACTGAGTATAAATGTTTTTTATCATATTTTACAAATGTACCATCTGGATATACAAAATACATTCTATTATAATAAACTGTTGTTGGTTCAGATTGGTCTGCTTGATCAACTTGATTGTTTTTGTTGTTACTTGATTCTGCAACTGCAATACTACCACACATTGCAAAATTACATTTTTTACACCAATTCTGCATCCATTCTAATATTTCTTTTTGATGTTCAATTAGAACACATGATTGAGGGCTCATTGTAAAGCCAGTAGTAAACATTTCAGGTAATACAACTAATTCTGTACCTTGTTCAATACTTTTTAATACACTATCAAAGTATTCTATATTTTCATTTTTATTTTCCCAATGTAAATTACATTGAATAATCGCTACTTTCATTGTATTTGCTGTTTTATAAAAAAAATAATCTTTTTTAAAAAAAAATTTTATGAAATCACATTCCAAAATATCGTAAAATTCTTTTATTAAATTTTAATATATAAATATTAAATATTTATTAAATTCATGTATATATACTTTAAAATTTTATTTTAACTTTTTAAAATTATTAAATTTCAAATAAAAAAAAAAATAAAATCTTTAATACCTGTCAAGAAAAATATATAATTACATAATGAATATTACTATTTATATAAATGATATTAAATTCTATTATTGGAATTAATATAATTTTGCTATTGTGTGTGTATGTGTGTGTGAGAGGTGTGTGTGTAATGGAGTGATATTTTTTTAATAAAAAAATTTTATATTAAAAAAAATTTTATTTTTTTTTTCTGTGTGTTTGCTATAATAATTAAAATTCAATTAAATAAAGAAATAATAAACAATTTTTTTTTTTAAAAGAATTGATGAATAAAATATATTTTTGTACAAATTTAATAAAAGTTTTAATATGTCTAGCTTTAATAGGCACTATTATCACCTATATTAATTTAGATGATAGCATAGTTAAAATAATAAATACAAAAACATATAAAGTTCAAATTGCAAATAATAATACACAATTAGAAATAGGAGAAAGAGAATATACCGAAACAAGTTACCATATAACATTGGATTATATTGATATTATTATAAATGAAAAACAAGATACTGAAAATGGTCAAGAATCAATTCAAGTTAAAAGAATGTATTATTCACAACAATCACCAATTGATATTTATTTTAAATCATTTTTAAAACAGTATAAATCATATATAGGATTCACATTCATATTATTTCAAATTATAATAATATCATTTTTCATTCCAACAAAAAATAAAATCAAACAAAAACATATACAAAAAATCAAATTATCATCAATATATAGATTTAAATTATCAATATATTCAATTATGGTATTAATATATATACCAATATTCATATTAATGATGATTCTAATAACAAAAAATTTAAAACAACTCTTAATAAAGGAATCAATTCAAGGTAGAAATCAAATAATTAAATCAATTTGTTTGGACTCTAACCAAATTGAATTTGGTTATTGTAAACAATATGATCATCATACAACTCATATAGAGGAAGAATTTTTAAAAGATTATGATATCATCTCAAATAATTTTAAAACTAGTTTTGTAAATATTATTTAAAAATAACTAATTTGTTAAATATATAAATTTTATACTAATTTAATTTTATTTATTTTTAGGTTTCATATAATTGGCAAGATGGACAAATAAATATAAAATTATTATTCTCATATTTTCAATTACTAGGTGTTTATATTTTAATAGTAGTATTGGTTTTATATGAATATCATACAAAAAAAGTTAAAAAAAGTACTAGTAACCCATATGTAATATAATGGCATACTTGTTATAATAAAAAAATAAAAAATATTTATTTAAAATTCTACAATGGTTACTTTAATCTACAAGTAAATAAACACACACATATACACATAAACACACTATATATTTAAAAATAAATGTGGTAATTAAATTTATTACTGTACCCCTATTTAATTTTTTTTAATAAATATTTTTTATTTTTTCGTACTCTTTCTTTTACCTATATATGGATTAAAAAACTATTTATATAAATATATATAGTTTATTTTTATTTATGAAAAATGGATAAAAAATCAATATTTCCTAAATTATTATTATGTTTGCTATTATTATTAATAATGGCAACTTTTATAAATATCGACCCAACTAAATTGGTAGAAATTAAAACAAAAATTAATAAATCATTATTAAATGAAACAACACCAAATACAATGGAAGTATTAGAATGGAAATATGAATTTACATTTACACATTTGGATATAATTGATATTGGCAATAAGAATTATGAAAATAATACATACAATATAAACCGAATAAAATATAAACCACATAGTCAATTATATCATTATTTTAGAGAATTTGAATTTTTTTATAAAATATTCATATCATTTACAGTTATTTTGTTTGTAGCAGTTTTAATATCAATTTTTAATCATTCATTTAATCCAAATTCAAAAAGTTTAAACAACATTATTCTATCACCAAAAGATACAATATTAAATAAAAGAAATAAAAATTTAATAATATATTCAACAGTAATAATATTATCAATACCAATTATAATATCAATGGCATTTCTAGTACGTTTAGATTTTAAAGATGCATTAAAACAAGATTCAAAATATAATCAATGGTTAAAATCTATATGTTATGATAAAGATTTAAATGATTTTGGATATTGTAATATAGATTCAAGAATAAATCCATTTCATAAGAATAATAAAATAGATTATCAAATATTACAACAATATACATATACAAATAATGGATATAAATATAAATGGGAATCATTTTCATGGAGCGAATCAATATTGGTAATTAAAATGACAATTTCATTTGTATTGGTCTGCTTTGTTATATTTTTAATTGTAACAACAATTTATTTCAATTTAATAGTTGGTTTATTTTCATTACATAAAATTAAAAGAAATGAAAAGAATGGTGGCATTGAATTGGTAAACACAGACAAAGCAAATAATAGTAAAGGTAAAGAACAAATTGAAAATGATGGATCAAAGGATATTGGAATTCAACAATCACCATCAACATCTTCATTGGATATAAATTGCCAAACTACAAATTGTAACACAAGTTTTAGTTCAATGAAATCATTAATACAATCTTCTCATGGTAGTACTTCATCTTTAAATAATAGCGATGGTTGTGGTAGTAGTAGCAACAGTAATAATAATAGTATTTATAATAATAACAATATTTAAAAAATAAACTTTTTATTATTATTTTTATAAAAATGATGGATCACAATAATGTTTTGCGCAACCATTTGGTTTTGAATTAATTGAAACAAGACTATAATCAGTTGGACAAATTGGTTGTAAAGTTGAACAAATTCTACGTTTAACACAACCAGTAAATGATTGACAACGATTTGCATTTCTAGTGTATGTTGGAATTGAACCTGGTTGACTTGCTTCACAATTAACTACAACTAAATTTCTTGGACACATATATCCATCAGGTATTTGAATAAACATATTACCAATTGTTTTACCATCATTGTTACTTGTGAATATTGCATTACCAGATTTTAATCTTAATTCTAACCAATCTTCTTGAATTAATGGTATTTCATGATAATATGAATTATCAGCGTTACTAACATTATAATTACCAAATGATCCATCTCTATTTAATGCAATTCTATTATTTTGAATTACAATGTAAAATTGATTTATTACTTTTTTGATATCAAATTGTTCTGATGGTTTAGTTAATAATCTAAAAATTGAAGTTGTTTGAATTTCATTTGTAAATCCAGAACCAACAATTGAACCAAATACAATAATATGATCATTTGGTACATTTCTAAATTTATTTTCATCTACTTGTCTACCACCTACTTGTGTTAATTTACCAACATATATTCTTTCTGAATTTGAATTTAATTCTTGTAAAAAGTAACCACCACACATTGGAGCTGCGCATCTTCTAACATCAGTTGTTAATGAGTAATATTTATTAATGCCACTATCACCATTACAATAACCAATATTAATCAATGATATAACCAATATCAATAATATTAAAAATATATTATTCATTTTTTCTAAAGTATTTTGTTTTTGTGTTGTGTTTTTTAAAAAACTGTTTTAAATGAATAAATTAAAAAATATATATGTTTTCTATATTTTTTTTATTTATTAATTTATTTAAATTTAATTCAAATAATTTGTTTTCTAATTAGAAGATCTTCAATTCAGAATACAAAGTCACACCCCCATAAAAAGACGCTAAAAACAACTGAAAAAAAAACACTCATATAAAAATAACTACCACCATTAAATTATTATTATGTTTCCTAATATTAATAAAAATAAATATTAAGCGAAACAACACCACCACCACAAATATAGTAGAAGTATTAGAATGGAAATACTCAGTATATTTTGAATTTATTATTCCTAAATTCTTATTACCAATATCAATTATATCCAAATGTGTAAATGTAAATTCATAGAATATAAATGATATATGTCAGATGCATCCTTATTTTATTCTATCACTAAAAGATACAATATTAATCATAACGACAGTAATAATAATATCTATAATAATGATAGCATTTAAATTAACTATTTATTACTTTTATAAAAATGATGGATCACAGTAATGTTTAAGACAACCATTTGGTTTTGAATTGAATGAAACGAGACTATATTCATTTGGACAAACTGGTTGTAAAGTTGAACAAAGTAAACGTTTAACACAACCAGTAAATGATTGACAACGATTAGCATTTCTAGTATATGTTGGAATTGAACCTGGTTGGCTTGCTTCACAATTAACTACAACTAAATTTAATGGACACATATATGGATCAGGTAATTGAACAAAAATGTTATCAATTGTTTTACCATCATTGTTACTTGTGAATATTGCATTACCAGATTTTAATCTTAATTCTAACCAATCTTCTTGAATTAATGGTATTTCATGATAAT
>JACAFY010012799.1:0-22250 GCA_015252635.1 Dictyostelium capitatum
CCCCCCCCCCCACCCCCCCCCCCCCCCCCCCACATTTTTTTTTTCAAGCATAAGCCGTCATAAGATATATATTACGGTCTAGTGGGATCGGAGCTTTTTATAAGAGACAGGTCCAAAATAAGAAATAAAATTTAGGTGCAAATAATAAACCAATTATTGTACATATCAATACTAAAATTGGTATACTATATAATAAAAAATCGGCAAGTGCATTATTTAGTAATACAAAATTAATTGGAATAGAGATTAATAAAATAACTGTTAAAACATAAAGCTACAATTTTAAAAATTAGTATATTACTATTATTAATTTAATTATTAATTAATAAATTACTACATACTAATACACCAATATAAAAAAATTCATTAAATGAACCAGGGAATGATCTATATTGTCTACATTTAATTACAATCCAACAACCATATAATAATATTGAAAATTCATAAATTGCAAGTACAATGAAAATTATATAATAGTTTTTTGAATAACAATATGCTTGAATTGTTTCTTTTGATAAATCATAATTGTATTGTCTATGCATTCTAGTTGCAAATGCAGAAACTGCAATTAAAATTGAAGGTACTACCATTATCAATGATTGAACTTTTAATATATAACTATTTTCAATTGAAAGATCTTGTAATTCTTCAACACCACGAATTAAAATATAAACACGATATTGTTTAATGAAAATTGAACTTGTAATAATGAAAAAGAATAATGGTATCAATATCTGACGAACTGTACAAGTTGCATCTGTTGTTGTAAATGAAACAAATATTGCAATTAGACCACATGCACAACCAACTAAAATTATCATTAAAAATATTGGATTTGAATATTTTATAACACGTTTCTTTCTGAATATATATGTTAAAATTGCTGTAGCAATTACCAATATTGATATAAGAATTGAAAATATTCCAATTATAATTTTAGCAATTTGTGTTTTACTAACATCTGTTAAACAGTAATATGAAAATTCACCACCGATATTATATGGATCTTGACCAGGTTCACAGTCAACAACTGTAATAGGATATTCAACTGTAATTACTCTAAATGATTGTAAAAATGCAGAAACCGTTAAATTACATGTCGTACCTGGAGCGCCACTAATTCTAACATTATAAAATACTGAAAAACTTGATGGATTTGCATCTGATTGAAGTACACCAGTTAAACTCATTATTGGACAAATTGATAAATTAAATGAAACATCTGATCTACCTAAATATGGTAATCCAAATGCATCAAATGCTTGTAAGATAATTGGTCTAATAATTGAAGGTGGAATTGTATCAGGTAACGTTGATGAAAATTGAGTGAAACCTGTGTTCACTAAATTACCAAACAATGCATTATTATCTTGATAAACACAATTTACACATGTATAATTACACCTAATTGTTTCTTCATAGTAAACAATTGAACCAGCCACATACGCTAAATTCCTTACATAGGTATTATTTTCAAATTTAAATGTTTCACATGATGGTTCCGATACTGATAATACTCTAAAATAAACCAAATTACCAAATTCACATTCATTATCAATTAACAATGAATTTGTAATTGATAAACCTCCTGTTTGATCTGAACTAACTAATCCACCATTTATACATGTATTATTTGCAAATACAACATTATCAACAAATATACTAGTTGAAAATGCAGTTTGAAAACAACCAGCTCTAAATGTATTATTTGTAATATTATTTGATATAACATAACATGTTGCATTAAACCATGTTTCAAATAATGATGAAACTGTATTATTTACAAATTCAACACCATAAAATATACCATTACTTCTATTATTAATTCTAAATATACCATCACTCTTATTATTTGAATTATGACATAATTTACATGATCCAAATACAACTAATCCATTATTAAATGAATTTACAATTCTATTTGTATTATCTAATATATATATTAAAAAAAGTAATATTAATATGATTATAATATATTGGATTTAAATTATAGTTAATGTTATTATTATATTATATATATATTAAGATAATTACAATAAAAGGTTGATAATGTAACATAAATTACAGATGGATTTGCTAAATTAAATATTGTACTAGAATGATTAAAAAATGAACATTGTCTAACGAAAATGAATGATGTTGGTGAAGTAACTGAAATTACTGATGTTGAATTTAAGAATGGTGGTATTGTACCTTCAAAAACACTTTCTTCAATTAATACTAATTTCTCTGAATATGAATCAATTGCATTTGCTCCAGGTGAAAAGTTATCTTTGAAAATTGATTTCGATATAAATACAATACAACCTGATCCAATAAATATTGATGCACCAGAATAAGTTGCCATATTATAATGAAAATAACAACTTTCAATATACAAAATTGTATTTGGTGATATTTGAATTGCAGATCCAGCAAATCCAACATTAAATTCAAATCTTGTTGTATTTATAAGTGAAAATCCACCATCTATCAATATTGCACCACCAACTGATGCTTTATTATTATAAAATTGTGATAATTCTACAAACAATGTTGATAATGATGAAATTAATGCACCACCACCAATTGGATTTTCAGCAAAATTGGACCTAAATGTACAATTACTAACTATACAAGTTGAATATGCAGAACAAAATATTGCACCACCAACTGCCGCTATATTATTTACAAACAATGTATTTGATACAGTTAAATTACTTGAATATGCAAATAGTGTACCCAATCCATTCATATTTGAAATATTTCGAAATTCACATAGTAAAATTGTCATTACACTTAATCTCATATCTAGAATTGTACCAGGATCTAAATTTGAAGTTCTAAATACATCTAACTTTTCCCTTCTCAAATATGAAACATTTGCAAATGTTAAACCAACTATATGGATATGAGTATTATTAAATGCAAATATTTCAGTATTACTTGTAAGTGTTGAATAATTTCTACCAAACATTCCAACAAATTGCACTTTTGACCAACCATTAATTTTAATTCTTTTGGTTATTTTATATTCACCAGGAAAGAAAAATACAATTAAATCTGTATGTACATGATCTTGATCAGGTGTTTTCATTAATAAATAAGTCAGGTCAAAACATGGAAATTCAAATGTACCACAATCTGGAGAATCTGTACCATTTGGTGAAATATAATAAAATGAAACTTTTGTACCATCTTGTTTTAAAAATGAAAATAATTCTTCCAAATTACGAGATTGTGTTTCATAATCTTTCAATTGAAATATTTCAAAAAAGTATACTTGATTCAATAGAAATGCAATTGATAATTCTATATTTGCCAAGAAATTTGATTGTTGTTGACTGATTATATCGTAAAATGTACTGAGATCATTTTGACTTGAATTTGGTTCAAATACATTTGATATACTACCAACACTTCTAGTTAAATTTGATCTATTTGTATCTGGTGTAATTAATTGACCATCATTATATCCAAATGCTACACTTATTACTTTTGTTGGATTATATGGATTAATTAAATCCCTTGGAGAATATGGAAAAAATCTTAAATTTGAATTAAATTGACTAGTTAAAAAATTAACTAATGTTCTTAATGAACCAGCTGGTTGTGGTGTTGCTTCATGTATAGTTTCTTTATTATGTATTATTATTAATTGTTTATTATTATTATTATTATTATTATTTATATTTATATTTTGATTATTTATATTTTTTAATGATTCTCTTAAATCTCTTAATTGAATTTCATTATTTATATTTAAAGTTTTTAAATTTCTTTTATTAAAATTATTATTATTATTATTATTATTATTATTATTATTATTTATTTTATCAATTTCTATATGTATATCATTTTTATATTTATTAATGTTTTTATCTTTTATTTTTGTTTTTAAATTATAAATGTAAAAATCTTGTTGTTCTAAAGTCGGATATTTATCTTTATTTATTTTATTATTATTATTTTTAAAATAATTTTTTAATATATTTATATTTTCTAATTCTTCTTGTTGATGTTGTTGTTGTTGTTCATTATTATTACAATTTGTTAAATCGATACAAATTAATAAATAAAATAAAAAACAAATTAAAATAAATAAATAATACGGTTGTTTTACCATGGTATTATTATTGATATTTATATATATATATGTATTAAAATTTTAGTTATTTATTTTTATTCTTTTTTTTATCATTCTGTTTTTTTCTTTTTTCTTCTTTTTTTAAATATATAATTACAGATATGGTTATAAGATATATTATTATTATTATTATTTTTACTATTACTATTAATATTCATCACACATATTAAAAAACATACACACACTTTTATATATTTTCAAAAAATTAATAAATTTAATTAAAAAAAAAAAAAAAAAGAGAAAAATATTATTAAATCTACTAAAATGACATGGGGCTCTTTAAATACAAAAAAAAATAGCACACACATACACACTATTTTTCTGTCTCACACTAACACACACACACACACACTATTTTTCTGTCACGCTAACACACTTTCAATTTGTAAAAAATTACCCCTAAAATTTCCACAAATAATTTCATTCATATAAAACTCTACTCAATGAATATTTAAATGTTAAATTTACATATACATTAATAATAATAATATTAATTAATAATTTATTAAAATATTTTTCTATGATTCATCATTACTACTAATATTATTATTATTTGATGATGATGATGTTGAATTCCTCCTTCTTATATTATTATTATTATTATTTAAATTTGGACTATTATCAGTTGATTTCGATTGTTGTTGTTTTCTTTTTCTTCTTTTTCTTTTAATTTTATTTTGTGCTCTTTCAATTAATGTTGGAGTACTTGGATGATGATGATGATTATGATGTTGTGGTTCTTGTTGAAATTGATTAATTATTTTATTTGAATTTGGTATTGGTAAATTTAAATCTGGTGATGAAAATAATGAACATGAAGAAGATGAAGATTTTGAAGGTGATGAATGGTATGTATTATTAATATCACCACCATTATTATTAATATTTTCCCAATGTTTAAATAATGAATTTATTGATTTACCAATATCATCTTCTTCATCAAATTCGTCATCATCATTTGATTCATCTTCTGATGAAAATGTTTCATGAATATTAAATATTGGATTATTTATATTACTTTTATCCATTAAAAACATTTTATAAAATATAATTAAATCTTTGTTTCTTTGTATATCTCTTTCTTGTGCTTGAATTACTTTTCTTAATGATGATACAATCTTTTTATGACGAATTAAATAATTGAATTTAGGTATATATACAATTGATAATGTTGTAATTACAATTACTGATGAACCAATTGAATATAATAAAAAAGTTGTAGTTGGATTACCATTTAATGTATAAATTAATGGAGTTATTACACACATTATTAAAAAATAATTGTATATTAATATCGAATTGAATAATGATTCATAAAATGTACCTGGTGTTGAATGATATTTTTTACTTTTAATTGCAATTATACATGATGAAAGTAAAATTAATATTTCATATGATATAATTACAATTGAAATTGTATGAAAACAATTTGAAACACAATAATGTGATGCTGTTTTTAAATGTAAATCCAATTTATAAGTTGGTTTAGGTGGACATATAATTAACCCAATAACAATTAACAATACAATTGGTAATAATATTAAACTACCATATTTTAACATTTTCAAATTATCTGTATTGATTTTTAAAAAATCTGAATATTTGAATAGTTTATAAATTTTAATTTGTTTTAATAATACCAATATAAATAATGTACCAAAACCAAGTGGTAATATAATTGAACTGAAATAACATGAAAATGAATTAACTGTAGTTGATACAAATATTAAAATACATAATAATAAACATGCAACCAACATACTAAATAAGAATACCAAATTACCAAAATTAATTACTTTTTCGTTAATGTAAACCAATGTAATAATGAAACAAATTAAAATGAATATTAATAATATTGATGAAATTGAAATCATTATTGTTTTAGCTGTATCTGATATTTGATCAACTTTTAAACATTCATATTCTATATTTCCTTTTATATTATTTGGATCATTTTTAGTTATTTCGAAAACTTGTTCACCTTTAGGACATTGTGAAATTTCAATTGGTTTTTTTATAGGTGGTTTAGGTTGTGTAGATTGAGAGTAATATGCAATTTCACATGTTTCACCAGGTATTGAATTAACTTTTAAATTATATAATGTTGTAACTCCACCACTTTGAATTACACTTGATTTAACACCAGTTAAATGTAAATTTTCACATGATCCAACTTTAAATATAATATCATTTCTACCCAATACTAAATTATTAAATTGATCATATGCAAAAATCAATACCGGAAATTGAACATTTGTAACAACACGTTCCATTTGTAATACAAGAAATGTAAATGAATTGGTATTCATTAAATTACCAAATTGTGCTTGATTATCTTTAAATAAACAATTTACACAATTGTATTTTAAACCATAAATTTCAGAACTATAGTAAACAACTGATCCAGATATTTTTGCAGTATTATTTACATATGTATCATTTATGAAACAATTTGGCGGATAATTACCCCATAATTTTTTATTTTTTACAAAATAAAATACTGATCCATGTATACTTGTATTATTAATATAATAATTGTTAATTGATTTTATTTGGCCCCATTGATCAGTTAACATAATACCACCTCTTGCCGTACCAATATTATTTTTAAAATATGAATTATTTATATCTAATGTACAACCTTTATATGCTTTAATTAATTCTTTTTGACATATATTACAATTGAATTCACTTTCAACTATAACAATTGATGAATTATAAGTTAAAAATATTAATGATGATCCTTGGTTTCTTGTAAATATATTTTTATACAAGAATCCACCTGCACCATTTCTTAATACAAATAAATAATCTGGTACAATATTATTAATGAATTTACAATTAAATAATAATACATATCCTCTAGAATGGACATTTATAACTTTTGAAGATATATTTGAAAAAGTTGTATTAATCATTGCAATAATTGAATTACTTGATGTACACCAAACTACATTACCAGTTGAATTATATACTATAGAATCTTTAACAAAAAGGAAATTATAATTTGTAATTGAAAAAACTGATTGTATTATACCAAATTTCCTTGCAGGATTAACAAACCAACTAAATTCACATCCAAAAAATATAACAGATTTCAATCCATAATTTTCAAATATTGCCGCAGATGGTGCATAATTATCGATGAATCTCGAATTTACAATATAACTACTTGATTGACCAACCATTGTAAAAACACCACCAACTGTTAATGCTGTATTACTTTCGAATATACTATCTTTATGAACCATTGTACCATCTTGAACATTGAAAACTGCAGATATATTTGCATGGTTATACACAAATGTACATCTTTCAGTTGCTAATATTGAATTATTATAAACTAATGATACACCTCCATTTGATGCTATATTATATGCAAATATTGTATCTTTAATAAACAATCTACCATTTGTTTGAATTATTGCACCAGCATTATCTGCTTTATTACTTTTAAAAATACAATTATAAATATTTACTTCACTTGCTGGTCCTAATAATATTGCACCACCACTACCACCTTTATTTTTAAATATTTCTGCTGAATTTGTTTGAAATGTTGTTTTTTTAATTGTTAATTTACATGCAACTGAAAATATTGCACCACCATTTCTACCTCTATTACCATTAAATAAACAATCTTGTATAAATAATTTACCATATATATTTTGAATTGCACCACCTCCACCTGAAAAATATAATAATGTAAGATAATCACTATATGTTTGATCCAATAATAATCCATTTGGTACATATGGTGGGTCTTCATTTCTATAAATTAAACAATCTATAAATGATATACCTTTAATCATTAAATTTGAATTAATTGATAATATTGCTCTTATACCCCTATTAGTTGTAATAATTGTTTTATCTTTACCTTGAATACCAATTAAATTTATACCACCATTAAATCCAGTAAAATTCAAACTTGAACTTTGATTATAAATTCCTGGTAATATATAAAATGTTGAATTATCATTCCTATCAATAATTGAATTATTAAATAAATAATTTAAATTTTGACATGGTGAATCAATATTAATTCCACAATTTTCTTTATCTATACCATCATTAATTGAAATATAATAATTTTCTATAAATTTTAATGATGATTAATATTAATTTAATATTATTATTTGTTTTTATATATATATATATATATATATATATGAATTTTTACATACTATTGTTATTAATATTTTCTAATTGAAAAGAATTTACAAATTTATTATTAAATACATGTAATAAAATGAAAATTAATTTCCAATGAAATGTCATTGTTTAGTGATATATTTTTAAAATATCACATAAACACAAATTATTATTTATTTATTTAATATTAAATATAAATAAAAAAACACTTGATAATAATATGGGATTATGGCTTGATTCTAACAAAATATTTATTTTTAAACAACAAATTTATGTGATTGAATATTCCCATTTAATTTTTTATTTAATTTTAAATTTATAAAAATATGGGTTTTAATTTATTATCAAAAAAAAAACTTTGTATGTATGTGGTGTTATAAAGTTAAATAGTATAGTAAATTGTTGCTTTGCATGTGTGTAATAGTATTTTTAAATATTTTATTATATATATTGTTATTTTAGATTTTTAATCTTTTTTTATTAAATTTGTTTTTATTTAGTTTAATGATAGTGTACTACATGTATGATAGTGGTAACAAACAATAGCACATGTACATTTAAATAATATACAAATTTATTTATATATTAAAATAAGCTAAAAAATTAATAATTATTTATTTATTAATTTTTTTACTCCAATGGTCGATAAAAATAATGTAATAACAACAAAAAAACAAATAGAGAGAAAAAAGAAAAAAGCATTAACACCCCCACTACCCACACAGAAAACATTTTCAACAATAACCTCAAATAGGATCTATGTGTATGTCAAAAAAAAAAAAAAAAAAGATTTGTGGTGTGTATGTCTAAAAAAAAAACACACTGATAATATTTTTCATATGAATAACATCACATACACATATAGTCACTATTAAAATATTAAAACTATATAATATAGTTGTTTATTTATAATAATTATTATAATTATCTAATTTAATATATTTTAGATTCAATTAAAAAAGAAATTTAATAAAATTTAAAATGAACTTTTATAGGTGGATTTAAATTGTTGTTCAATCTTTTGAAAAAAAAAAATAAAACACAACAAAAAACAACACACTACAGTATTTTATTTATAAATTTTTTTAAATTGGGTAATATGATTATATATTATATAATCAAACATGTCAATGTGTATCATGAAACAACCAATAAAATGGTATTTAAAGAAAAAAAAAAATTAAAAGAAAATTTCTCATTTGACGACCCCTCTTAGCAAACATTTAATTAATTTATAAAAAAAATAAAAAAAAAATAAAAAAAAAAAGATATTTTTAATAAACCAATAGATTCAATTTAATTTTTTCATTCAATAAGACTTTGTTTTAAAGATTAAAGTTGATATTTTTAAATTTTACATACATAAATAAATTTATACACAACAACAACAACAACAACAACAACAACAATAATAAATAAATAATTCTATAATATCTAACATATTTTTAAAAAAAATCTATTTTTTTTATATATAAAATATTTTTATAAATAATTTAAAATTATCTCATTTAAAATCACCAACACACTACACACCAAAAACAAAAACAATAGTTTTTTATTAATTTAAATTCTTTACATTTTTTTACATATATTTGTGGTACCAAAAATAACAAATTTCCCACCAATTAAACAATTGTTTTTTTTTTTTTCATTTTTTTCATTTTTTTTTTTTAATATTTGTTTGTCGTTCTATTGGTCTAATTTTTCATTTCCATTTTTATACATTTTTTTTATTTTGTTATTTTAAATTAATTAATTTTTTTTAAAAAAAAAAGGTTTGGGCAAACTGATTTTATTTTCAATTAATCACAAACAAACCCATTTTGTAAAATTAATTAATAATATTAAACATTATAAAGTTAACTTTGTTTTTTTGTTTTTTTTTGTATTTTTATAATTTTTGTTA
Source organism: Dictyostelium capitatum (assembly GCA_015252635.1). Lineage (NCBI taxonomy): Eukaryota > Evosea > Eumycetozoa > Dictyosteliales > Dictyosteliaceae > Dictyostelium > Dictyostelium capitatum. The sequence goes on from JACAFY010012799.1 coordinate 10,188, forward strand.
TTTATATACACATATGCTGTTGTAGTATTTGTTGTTATTTATTCTTTGTAATAATTTATTTTAAAAAAGAAAAAAAAAAAACAAAACATTTCTAAATGAATAATTTTATAAACAAAAATGAAAACAATAAAAATAAAGAAGAAATACATGAATTATATTATGATGTAATAGTAGTTGGGTGTGGGCCTAATGGTGCTTTATTGGGTAATTTATTTGGTCAATTAGGAATTAAAACTTTAATTGTTGAAGCATCTTCTACATTTACTCAAGTTCCAAGAGCTGCTCATCTTGATGATGAAGGTTTAAGAATTTTGAAAAGAGTTGGATTAGATGAAGAAGTTTTAAAACAATCATATGTATGTATAAATGTAACCTAATTGGTGGTTTCATCATCATTAATATCATTATACTAATTTGTTTAAAAAATTTTAATTATTTAGCAATTAGATGTAAAATTTAATAAATCATTTTGTAATGGTAATTTAACATCTATTAAACCAGATATAACTGAATTAAATTATCCAAGGTCAATATTTTGGTTTCAACCTCATTTTGAAGAAACAATTAGAAATGGATTTTTAACAAGATATTCAAGTATTGTAAAATTAATAACAAATTGTCAAGTTGTATCAATTGAAAAACAAAAACAATCAAATGAGGAGGAAGAAGCATGTGAAGAGGAAGAATATGAAAATCAAGGAATTGGAAATAATAATAAATTAAATTTAAATTTAGTTGGTATTGAAAATTTATCAAATGGTATTATTTCAAAAGTTAAATGTAAATTTATTATTGGATCAGATGGTGGCAATAGTTTTGTTAGAAAATGTATATCAAGTAAAATGAATGGTTCAACGGGTAAAATGAAATGGTTAGTAGTTGATGCTAAAATTGGTAAAGATCATCCACCACTTCCAAATTATTTTCAATTTTCATGTAATCCAATAAGACCATCATTATCATTACCAATACCACCAGATCATTTCAGATGGGAATTTGTAGTATTTGAAAATGAATCATCAAAAGATTTAGAACATCCAGATATCTTATACCCATTATTACAATCACATAATGCTGATTTATCAAAATTAGAAATAATTCGTAAAAGTTGTTACACATTTCAAAATAGAATTGCTGATAAATGGTATGATAATGATTCAATTTTATTAGTTGGTGATTCTTGTCATTTAGTACCACCATTTCTGGGTATGGGTATTTCAAGTGGATTTAGAGATTCCCTTAATATAGTTTGGAAAATTGATTTAATTTTAAAGGGTTTAACATTTAATCCACATTCAATCCTATCATCATATCAAATTGAAAGACAACCAAGTATTGAAATAATAACAAAAAAATCAAATCAAGCTGGTGAATTAATAATGATGACAAATAAATATAAAGCAATTGTACGTAATATCATTTTATCAACATTTTTATCAATACCAATTATAGAAAAGTTATTTCATAATAAAGCTGGTATGAAACCATCAACAACAATTTTAAATGGTTTATTAGATAAACAATCAATTTCAGATTCATCACAACAACAACAACAACAACAAATAATTGGTGAATCAATTCCTCAACCATATATATCAATTATCAATAATACAAACGGTAATACAAATAGTGTACTTTTAGATCAAGTATTAGGAATTGGTTTTTCATTTTTATTTTTCAATTGTAATCAACAAGAAAATAATCGAGTTCTAATGGATAAATTAATATTAAAATTAAGTTCAAATCCATTATTTAAAATGTTAAATTCAAATTTTATTAAAGTAATTAATTTTAATCAAAAGAATTCAAATATTAATAATTCCAATACCACTACAACAACATCAACAATTATAGATGATTCAAAAGATACATTACATAATTTTATTTATTTTAAAAATTCAAAAGATTCAAATTTAAATCCAACATTGGTTATTATTAGACCCGATAAATATATATTTGGTGTTTATGATAATAGTAATTTTAAATATTCAATTATTGTATCATCATTGGCAAAAATATTAAATTTAAATTTTCAATTAATTCCAAAAAATAATAATATTGCTATTTATAGTGAAAATGAAATTTCAAGTATAAATAGTAATAGTATTAATAGTTATAGTACTAGTTGTAGTAGTAGTAGTAGCGGCGGTATAGGTGGTTATTAACCTAAATAAGATAAATAAAATCTTTTTTTTTTTTTTTGTGTATTACAAAAAAAAAAAAAATATATATTATTAAAACACTATATATTGTAGTATAATAGTATACTTTTCCTAGAATTAAACAAATATTTTTTTTTTTTTTAAAATCTCTATCTTATAATAATTTTTTAATGCTTATGATAAGATAAAATTTTTTTTTTTTTTAAATTTTTTTTTTTTTATTTTTTTTTTTTAAAAATCGAATTTTTTTTTTTTTTTTTCTTCACAATCTTTTACTTTTTACCATACTGACTTTCGACATATTAAATAATAAATAATAATATATATTAATAATAGTTATAAAATGAAACCAGTCACTAAATCACCATTTAAAACTTTAAAGTCAGTTGGTAAATCGATCTCAAGTAACTTCATTGTTATAAAAGATAAAATTAAAGATATAATCAATAATAATTATAATAATAATAATAATAATAATAATAATAATAATAATAATAATAATAATAATAATAATAATAATAATAATAATAATAATATTAGTAATGATGATGACGATAATAATATTGTTCCAACATCATCAACATCTGCATCAACATCAACATTAAATTATACATTAGATACATTATGTACATTAGGTACAGCATTATATAAACAAGATCAACATGATCAACAAATTCCCCTATCAAATATGATAGCACAACAACAACAGGTCAATGAAGACGAAGAAGAAGATGATTTATTTAGTGATTCATCAGATACCGAAGAAGATATTGTTACAGATGTAGCATCAGTACAAGATATGCTTCTAAATGGTCATATTGAATTATTAAAATATAAATTAGAAGATGATGATCCAATTCATATTGAAGATCCAACATTATCAACATTGGTTGAATTAATATCAGAAGAACAAGATAATCAATTGGATATTGGTAGTTGTGGTGGTAGTGGTAGTAATGGAAATGAAGGATTAGCATTATTAATTAAAGTATTTCAATTAATGGTTACATGTCATATCCATTATATTGATTTAAAATCATTGAAATCATTGGTTAAATTTTATATAATCAATGAAAAATTAAAAAACCAATTAATGTATTTCATTCATTATAACGAAGGAAGAGTTAGTGGTGGTAGTAATGGTCGTTTCAAATTTGAAACAAATTATCAAGATCATAAAGAAATTCAAACAGTTTCAAATAAAGAATTGCAAGTTCAAAAAATTAAAATGGAATTGGATGAAACTAGAATCAGATCATGGGTAATTAGTACAATGATGGATTGGGTTTACAGTGGTAATAACAAAACACCAATTTTAAATAAGATTCCAACTTTAATATTACCAGATTCAACTATATTATTTGAATCACCATCAAATCAACCAATTTCAAAACAAGATCCATTACATAAAGTTGAATTGTATATTAATTCAATTTGTGATTTATGGATTGAAGCAACCAAACATTTATATACAGTCTATTTAAATGGTGTTGGTCAAGAATACAATTTAAATTCAATTGATGTTCAACATAGTTTTCAATCATCAATTGAAGTATTCATTTCATCAGTTCATTATTCAAATGAATTTTATAATAAGATTAAAGATGGTGGTGATAATAGTAATAATGATTTTATAAATGGTATTACACTTTTAGGTTTAATTATTACAAGGTATGTATATTTGTCAAATATAATATAAATAATAATAATGATAAAATACTAATATTAACATTATATTGGAATTTGTTCGCACAGTGTAATTATTTCAACTAAAATGTGGTTAGTTGAAAAAATGGAAACCAATAAATATTTAGCAAATATGTTTGGAATGGATTTGAAACATATAAATAATCTAGAGAGACTATATTTAAATTTAGTAAATTATAATATTTTTATCAACCAAGATCAATTAAAGTACATGGAAGATAATATAATTAATCATGGTAATAATAATATCATCAATAGCAACAACAAGAATAATAATTCAAGCACAACTACAAATAAAGTAATTGGCACAAAGAGAAAGAGTGATAGTATAGATACAACGTCAACATCACAAAATGAAAAAGATGAAAGAGATAAAGAAAAAGTAGTAGATTATCCAGTAAAGAAATTAAAATCTTCACCAACAACTACAACTACAACAACAACTTCACCAAATTCATCACCTTCAATAATTTTATCATCATTAAAATATCCTATCACCACCAGTAATATTAATATTAATAATAATAATAATGATAATATAAATTGTAATAATACAACTATAAATAATATTCATACTACTACTACACCTAAAGAGAATTCAAAAAAGAGAAAACAATTTGAAGAAACAAGTAATGATAATTATGGTGGTAGTAGTAGTAGTAGTATGACTACAACAAATACAAATTGTAATATCAATAATAATAGTAATGATTCAAATAGTGAAATCAAAAATAGACTACCATTAAAGAAAAGAAATATTTCAATGGGAAAGATAATTAAGGAGTAGTGCTCCATCAGAATACAATAATTATAAATTCAAATATGTGACAACAATATCAATCACAACAAACAAACAAACAAACAAACAAACAAACAAACAAACAAACAAACAGTAATAAATATACGCATTATATTATATTTTAAACCACACATCTATAGTTAACTTTATGGTTTATTTAGTTTCCTTTTTTGCAAATAAAATTAAAGAATCATTTGGAATTAAACAAGATGATTCAGTATTATGATAATTATAACCATATGTGAATGATGAATTACCAATTCTTGATTCATGTGGTATTGATAAATGATTTAATGTTAAATTTGAAGATGTTGGTATAATTGGTAATAGTAATAATGAAGTTATACGAATCATTTCCAATGCAACATATAGAATTGTATTTACTCTAATTGGATCTGAATTTACACGATTTGGTTTTGGTACTAGCGTCCAAGGTTTCTGATTTTGCATATATAAATTACAATCATAAAGGAATGTCATAATTTCAAATATACCAGATTTAAAATCACCTTTATTAAAATGTAATTTACATGATTCAACCAATTTAATTGAATGGTTAATTAACTGTTTATCTTCTAATGTAAGTAATGGTGAATCAATTGGAATCACTGTTGGCCATTTACCAGATGGATTTAATGATTTACCAGTACATCTTGAAACAAAGTTACCTAATGTATCAGCTAAATCAGATTTAAAACGAACTTGTAATTCATATTCTGACCAATCACCATCATTTTCTAAACCACCACCTTTTAATAAGAAATATCTAATTAATTCCAAACCATGTTGATCAATACTTTCAAATGGATCAACTACATTACCACGTGATTTTGACATTTTTTCACGATTAACAGTCCAATGTGAATGACAAATTATATTTGTTGGTAATGGATATCCAGCAGCTTTTAAAAAACTTGGCCAATAAATTGAATGGAATTTAATAATATCTTTACCAATTATATGAGTTACATTATTATTTGCCCAAAATGATTTACCAATATCATTTGGGTCAATTAATGGATAACCAGTTACTGTTAAATAATTTGTTAATGCATCTAACCAAACGTAAATAGTTTGAGATGGATCATTTGGAACTGGTATACCCCATGAAATTCTAGATGATGGACGTGAAATTGATAAATCTTTACCACCATTTGATAACATATTACTTAATAAATTTGTATGAATATCTGGGAATAAAGGTTTACTATGTTCAATCCAATCTTTAATGAAATCTGGTGTAAATTCTGACAATTTAAACATATAATTATCTTCTTCAATGAATTGTACTTCATGACCACTTTCTAAACTAACCATACATTTCTTACTAATTGGTGATTGTGGTGTAATAATTGACATACCTTCTGTAACTTGATCATCTGTTAAAAATGATTCATCAGATGTACAATACCAACCTTTATAAACACCTTTATAAATATAACCACGTTCTAATAATTTATTCCACATTGCTGTTACTGCTTCTTTATGTCTTGGTTGTGTTGTTCTAATGAAATCATCAAATTTAATATCTGCTTTAATGAAAAGTTTACGAAATTTATCTGATATACCATCACAATAATCAATTGTTTTTAAATTGTTTTTTTTTGCTGCTTCTTCAACTTTCATACCATGTTCATCTGTACCTGTCATAAATAATGTTTCATTACCTTGAAATCTATTCCATCTACCTAATGCATCACCTAATAATGCTGTGTATAAATGACCAATATGTGGTGGTCCATTAACATAAAATATTGGTGTTGTAATTAATACTTTCTTTGAATTAGTAGTATTAACACCACATTCACTCCTAGTATAAAATCTTTTAATTCCTCCAAATTTATTTATTGGTAATGAAGTTTTATTAATTTGTTTAATTAATTTCAACATTTTTTCGTTTTGAAAATGAAAAAATTAAAAAAAATTTGGGAAAAAAAAAAAAAAATAAAAATAATGGTCTTTAATTATATTTTTAAAATAATAAAAACGAAATCACTCAAGTGACTTGTACTAAAGCGTTGCAATTAAAAAATTAACAAACACCATTAATATACGCACAAATCATTTATTTATATTGAAAAAATACAAAAACTGCAACCACTACATCAAAAAAAATGTATCATGAGTACATTAAATTTTAAACAGCATATGTGATTTAGAGTACATTAAATTGAATTATTAGTTTCATTTCTATATTAAAAAATCAAAAAGAATTAAAAGGGGGTTATAATGTTTATTTATTTTTTGTTAAAACTTATAAACTACAATTTTAAATTATTATAAATCTATTATAAATCTATTATAAATCTATTATAAATCTATTATAAATAGTGAATAATAATAACTCACTTCTCGCTTCATTTATTTTTTTTAAAAAAAAAAATAATAAAACTTTAAAAAAATATAAAAGGAATAAATTTTAAAATTATTAATTATAAACTTCTTTTATAAAATAAATCTAAAATAAACTAAAATGACTATTATTTGTATGTATTATAATTTTTAATTCTATTAATAAATAGTTATTATTATATATGTTCTAATACATAATAAATTTTTAATTATTATATTAGCACCAAGTTCAATGAACATTGTAAGTCCCTTTCGTTCAACCTGGAATACAATTGTTCCGGAAGAAGAGGAAATATCAGATGATAAAATTGTTGAACAAGAATAAAATTTTAATTATAGTATTAAATAATTTTAATATATTATTTTAAAAAATAAAAATTTTAATTAAAAAAAGTAAAAAGTAATCAAATGAACATGAATAAATATTAATTTATTGTTATCATATTAGAGCCTATTAAATAATAAACAATATTGTTAATTATTACTTACTTAACAAAAATTTGTATTTGTATTACTCAACAATGAATTAAAAAGTATTTGAAATAATAAAACTGCTACCACCACATCATATAAAATGTATCATGGGAAAACAAATAAAAATACTTTTTATTGCCAGCATTTTTATAATACTGTATTTGAAAATTAAATATTTGTTGAAAATATAAAAATCTATTAAAAATCTATTATAAATCTATTGTAAATAGTGAATAATATTAACTCACTTCTTGCATCATTTTTTTTTTTAAGTTTTTAACAAACATATTTAAAAATTCCTAAATTTTAATTTATATACATTTATTATTTTAAAAAATACATTTAAAAAATAAACATAATTTAATTTTCAAAAAAATGAAGAGTATGTATTATTTTCATATTTTTTTCAATAATAATATGTATATTCTAATACATAATAATTTTAGCATCAAGCACTAGTATTGAAATTTCATTACCTTTTATGACAGCGGGTTTTGTAAGAGGAGAGGAAGAGACTGATCAACAAGATCAATAAAAAAATGTCTATTATTTGTATTAGCATCAAATTCACCTTTGTTTTGCAGATTATTATATTTTTAATAACTTCAGTAAATAAATTTGAATTTCCAAAATTTTAATTAATGGATTAAATATTTAAAATGTATAAAATGACTTGATAAAGATTAAAAAGAATTAAAAAATATTATAATATACTTAAGATAATAATTTCATATTATAAATCTACTTAAATTTATTATAAATAATAAGTAATAATAATTTACTAACCAAAATTTGAACCTATTGAAATTCTAATGATATCAATTGAATCCAATTATCTATAAGTTTAACCAACATATGAATATATATGGGGTTTCACTGTGATAATTATTATCTGATTATAAATAGCGACCAAATAAAAAACATATTTGAAATTAAAAAAATTTATCCCAAATAAACAAAATTTAATTCCAAATTGTTAATCTATTATAAATCTATAAAAAAAATAGTGAATAATTTTAATAACTTTTAGCACATTTATTTTTTTTTAAAAAATAAAACTTTAAAATATATATATAAAGGAATAATATTTTAATTATTAATTATAAACTTCTTTTTTAAAATAAATATAAATAAACCAAAATGACTCTTATTTGTATGTATTATTTAGTTATATTAATAAACTATATTAGTTATTATGTAAAATATTCTAATACATAATTAATATAGCACCAAATTCAATGACCATTGTAAATCCATTTTGGGTAGCCTATACAAATTATATTCAAGAAAAAGATGAAATATCAGATTATAAAATTGTTGAATAATTTTAAATATTGTACTAAATATTTTTTATATATTATTTTAAAAAATAAAAATTTTAAATTGAAAAATGACTATTATTTTTATTAATATCAAATCCACTTTGTTTTGCAAATTATTCACTAAAAGATAATTTAAGTTTTTAATAAACATATTTAAAAATTCCTAAATTTTAATTTATATACATTTTTTTTATTATTGTTATTGTGAGACTAATTAATTTTTTTTTTTTTTTTTTGAATTTACATTATTATTTTATTGTTGAGGTACTTTTCTTTGTTTAATTGTAGCTGCTTCAGAAGATTTAACTAAATTAATGACTGCACCAGATAAACCTTTAGCACAAGTTACCAATTGTTCTTCAGCGGTTGGATCATTGAAATCATTTGATTTTACAGCACAAAGAATTTTCAATTGAGTAGAGAAATTACCACCACAATCACAATAAGTGAGTACATTTTGTTTTAAACGTGGATCAGTACAATTATCAGCAATATGTTTAGCTTGTAATTGAACTTGTTTAATTGTATCAGCAATTTTACGTGCAGACATAATCATACCTTTAACATCACCATTTGCAGCAAAACTTGAAATTAAAGCCATTTGTTGAGCGATTTCATCAGATAATTGAACGAGTATACCCATTGGTGTACCATCACGTACTTTTGATTCTAATGCTTGTGCAACATCTGCAGCTGCACCAAATACTGCTTTATTAACTGGACCTTCTGGAATAACAAATTTTGGTGCACGTTTTCTTTCTTCTTCTTCAGCAGCAATACGTTTCTTTTCTTCTTCTTCAGCAGCAATACGTTTCTTTTCTTCTTCTGCTTCAATTTTAGCTAATTCAGCTGCTTTTGCTTGTGCACGTACTCTTGCACGTTCTTCTGCTTCAACACGTGCTAATTCTTCATTTCTCTTTCTTTTTTCTTCTCTTGATTCTTCTGATGTTGGTTGAATTACTTGAGATAAATTTGAGGAAGCTTCTTTAACTTTTCTCATGATATCTTCTAATCTTGATCTTGCAGCTTTATCATCTGGATTTGCTAAACATGCTTTAATTGCTTCTAATAATTGTGGTGTTAATTTCTTTAATGATTCAATTGCCTCCAATACTTGTTTCTTTCTTTCTGGATCTGTAATTGTTTGAGCGTATTGTTCAGCAGCTTCAATTTGTCTCTTTATACTATTTGCAATTTCTTTAGCATGTTGAACACCTTTGAATTGCATATCTGGACCACCTTCATCAATACATTTCAATAATGAATCTAAATCATTATGAATTTTAGTATTTAATGCAGATACTACTTCATATGGTTGTGAAATACTACCAATTGCTTGTTTTGCTTCTTTAATATCACTTGATAATGCTTGTTTAGCTTGTTGATCTGATGGATTATCAATTGCTTTTCTTGCATTTTCAATTATTCTTGGTTTTAATAATTGTAATTTTTCAATTGCTTTCTTTATTTGATGACGTTGACCTGGATCAGTAACATTTTCTAATAATGCATTTGCCAATTCAATATGTCTATCTATTGCACCTGGAATATGAGATAATAATACTTCAGCTTTCTTTTTATCACCAGATGCAATTGCTTCTTCTAATCCATCTAAATCTCTATTTAATGAAACACCACTTGCTGCAACAATTTCTGCTGGTGTTGATACAACTGCAACACTTAATGCTTCAGATGCTTTTGTTGTTGAATAAATTACAGAATCTAAACGTTTTTTAGCTTCTTCGTCAGATGGATTCTCTAAAACTGGTTTCATTGCAGCAATTAATTGTGGTGTTAATTTTTTAAGTTCATCAATTTGTTTTAATAACATTTTCTTTTTAATTGGATCTTGACAACGATTAGCAACGATAATTGCATTTGAAATTTGTAAATTTGCATGATTAACTATTTCTCTAGCTGCGGCTGGACCATTACCATTTTCAATTGATTTTGGTAATGTACGTAAATTATCAATTAACAATGCAGCAGCACGTGTAACTTCATCTTCTGCCATTGTACGTACTGGTTTCCATTTGAATGCAAGATCAACAAATTTTGTATTACTTTCAAATATTAATTTAATTGTATAAATTAAATCATCAATTGATCCCAATAATTTACTTGATAATTCTGAACGTTTTGCTTTTAATTGTTCATCTTTTGATGATTTACAAACTGATCTTGCAGATTGTTGATGTTGTTCAGATAATATATTAACCATATTTGCAATATCTTCAAGTTTTGAACGTAATTCTGGATTATGACTACCTTCTGAACGACGTTGTGAACGTTTAACTAATTCTGATTGTAATTGATTTACATCACCAATCATAATTTCTAATTGATTAATATTTTCAATTTCATCAATACGTTTAACACCTTCTGCTGCTTTCTTTGCAATGTTTACTAATACTTTAATATTTGATTGTTCTTCAATTAATACTAATAAAACTACATTTTGTAATATTTGTTTTGCTGCTTTAATTGCATCTTTTTGTGGTACTCTATTCCATGGATCTTCTCTTGCTCTAACTGCATGTACATATAATTGACCTGCTGAATTCTTTAATTGTTTTGATGTACTTTCTAATTGTGATACAAATTCATCATCAATTAATGATAATGTTTCTTCTGCTGCTTCTGCCATACCATTAACTGCTTGTTGAATTAATTCAACACCTGGTACCATATCCTGCAATGATAAAGTTTCAAGACATTAATAAAACTATTATTTTTTTTTAAAATACAAAGTAATTAATGTATTAAAAATTTAATATTTACACCAAATAATGAATTCTTTTCTTCACTATCAGTAATTGCAATTACCAATGATGATACTGCATCTGCTATCATTTCTAAAACTTCATCCATTTTTTAAATTTATATATATATATGTTTATTTGGTTGTTTGATTGTTGTTTTTATGAAACTATTTTATTTCTGTAATAATAAATTTTCTTTAAATATATTAAAAAAAAAAAAAAAAATTAATATGATTGTAATTTAAATTATTTAAAATTCTTATAATTGATTTGAATAAAAAAAATTGGGTTTTCAAATGTGTGGGTGTGAGTGTGTGTGATAAAAAAAAAAAAAATTTGTTTTATTCTAATTATAAATATATATATATTAACACATAACCGCCATCAAAAAAAAAAAAAAAAAAAAAAAAAAAAAAAAAAAAAAAAAAAAACAAAAAAAAAAAAAAAAAAAAAAAAAAAAAAAAAAAAAAAAAAAAAAAAAAAAA
>JACAFY010012810.1:0-21917 GCA_015252635.1 Dictyostelium capitatum
TATATCTACTAAAACAATAGAATATTTTTTAAAACAGTATATGAAACAAGTTTTAGGAGTTGAACAAACAGATGAATTAAAATCAAAACATGTTAAAATTTATCAATATTTTAACAAATTATGTTATAAATTAGATTCATTGACCAATTTCCAATATACACCAAAGAAAATTAAAAATAAAGAACTTAATATTACAACTGCAAAGGCATTAACTATGGAAGAAAAAATACCAGTTGCAACATCTACATCAACAATTATTGCACCAGAAGAAGTTTATTTCAAAAAGAATGCAGATGAAAAAGGTGAAAGTGAATTTAATAAAGAAGATCGTGATAAAAATAGAAAGAAATATAAAAAACAATGGAGAGATGAAAAAGAAGAAAAAGAATTCAATGAAAGATTACAAAAGAAAGTTGATCCAACTTCCGCTAAAAAGACAACAATCGCCGCTAATCTTGCTCATCTTAAACAAGCTTCAAATGTTACAATTGTAGATACTAAAAAATCTGAAGTACGTTCAGGTGATTTCCGTTCAAATCAAACATTTGCTAAAATTCAACGTTCAGAAGAAAATAAGAGAAAAGGTATTGAAGATCCAAATTCACATAAATCAAAAAAGAAAGCAAAATTAGATGCACTTCAATCAAGCACTTTTAAACTTTAAATAACCACACTCCATCAACACACACCCACACCCTTTCGATAACAATAAATAAAATATACGCACAACAATTATTATAAATTAATTAATATCTATACTAAATATTTATCTACATTTATTATTATATTGTTAACTACTTTAAGTACTCTATAAACTGACAAAATTTGATCTTGATTTAATTCATATTGTGAAATTGAAATTAATAATTTAATTTCTTTAAACTTTGTTGATATTGGTAATTGATTAATTAATTGAATTACTTTATCATATTGTGATTGTTCAATTAATATTGTAATTGAATATAATGAAATTGTTTGAATATTTTTAGAGAGTAACTCGAAAATCAATGATATCAATGAAAATTGACAATATCCATCAATGAATTCAAAATGTTTAATTCTAGTGTTGTTTGCTCTGTTGTTGAATACATTTGACATTAAATATTGAATTATATGGAATTGTTGTTTCTTTTGTAAATCTTGTTGTAGTATTTTTCTTTTATTTGTAATTTGAGTGTATTCTTTTGATCTGAATTTAAGAACAAATGTTTCAATGGGACATGTTGAATTGAGTAATGGAGTAAATGCAATTTTAGGATCAATGAAATCAAAATCAACCAATTTGAAATAATGTAATATATGATTGGTATCCAATAATTTAAATAAAAATTCCGAAACATGTTTATAATTTTTAATGTTATATTTTGGACAACAATATGGACCAATAGAACATACATTTAATAATGATAAACTCTTTATAGTTTCATTAATTGATAAAGATTCAATTACTTGTGTAAATATATCATCTGGTATACGTATACCTGTTGATACAGATTTACAAGTTTTTGTTGTTGAAACAATCCCATTTTTATGATTTAGTATATCATGTAAAAGTAATGGAATTGATAATGTATGTAATGATTTTAATTGGTTAATATCAATTAAATCTGATGGTTCAATATGATCTGTTGCTTTGATTTTAACTTGTTCCAATGTATCACCTTGAAATAATTGTTTATAAAACATATGATTGTAATACTTGGATTCAAACAAATATCTACCATTTGGATCAAATTCAATTATTCTTGGTTTTAATCTATTTGATATCTCTTGAAATATATTATTTGAAATATATAAATGTGTTGCACCTGTCATTTGTATTTTATTTACATAGTAACCTCTATTACAACTATTATCGTCACCATTACCACCATTACCACCATTACCACCATTACCACAATTACTGCCACCACTACCACTAAAATGTTCATTAAATACATGTAGTTGTCTATCTTTTATATCCATTGATAAATTGAGAAAGTTTACTTGAATTTCTTTTGATTTTTTTTGAAATTTACTAATTAAATTGTAAAATTGAAAATCATTGTAACCTTTGGTTGATATATTTAAAATTATTTTTCCTATGTTGTCAAGTTGTGGTGGTATTTCATTTTCATCATATTGATAATCTATAATACCATTCACAACGAAAACTTGATTTTTAAAATACTCTTGAATAATTTCTTTACCAATATTAATAATTGAATAATCTTGATTAATTATAATTATATCATGTGTATCATTTGATAATAATGTATATTTTAAATTTGAATCTGTATAATCATCGTCATCACAATTTGTGATATCACCATTTGTTGTTGTTGTTGATGATGATGTTGAATCTGATTTACTTTTAAATATTCTTTTTAATAATCTTTTAAATTTTCTTTCTTTTGTTGGTGTTGATAATGAAGATGTTAAACTAGTTGATATTGGATTATTATTATAATATATAATTGATGGATGTACCCAATTTTCAATATTATTATCAATTATATTATCAGTGATTATCTTTGATATTATTTTAAAGAATTTCTTTGATGTTAAAGTATATGTTGTAATTTCATTATTGTATCTATAATATTTTTTTAAAGAGTATTCATTGTTATTGTTGTTTGTGATTTTTTTATTATTAATCAATAAATAGTCTAATAGTGATCTTAAAATAGATTTAATGATATAGTCTGGTAATATTAATTGGTGTTGTTCCATTATTATAATATGGTTTTTTTATATGTGAACATACTAAAATTCAAAAATTTAAAAAAAAAAAAAAAAACTGAAAAATTTAAATAAATTAAAATAAAATAATAAATTTGAAACAGTTTAGATGCAACATAAATATGAAAAAAAAAATTTAATAAAATATGAAGTTATTGTTAATATTCTTTTAACTTTCTTGAAAAAAAAAAAAAAAAAGTTAAAAAAAATCTTTTTTTTTCATATCATTTTACACCAAAAAAAAAAAAACAAAGACACAGATGATGGATATAATTGAATTTAATATAAATTTGAATGAAAAAACATTTGAACAATTATTATGGATTGCAGAAAGTAATGGTATTTCAATTGATAGAAAGTATGGGAAAGAAGAAATAATTGAAAAAATATTAATTGTTGAAAGAGTGAAAAGAAACCAAGAGATATCAAACGAAATTGCAAAAAATATAAACCCATTCAATAAAACAAACAGGGACTTCAAAATTAAAGAATCAATTGATGAAAGGGAATGGTCATTTTGGAAAATATTTAGAAATAAATTCATATTTAGAAGAATAATGTCATTTTTGGATAGTCATATATCAAAATCATATGATTCAATTACTGCAGTACATTTAATGATTAAAAATAAACAATTCAATTATTTAAGAGATAAAGTAATTAGAAATCAACATTTAAAATTCAGCCCTCATAATGGTACAATCAATAGAAATATTCCCGATAATATTGGTGATATATTTCAAAATTTCAGAGATGATAATGAAAATGATTTGTTATTTTATAAAAAATTTTTCAAGAATTATAATAAACATATATTGGAATTCAATAGTACTGAAGTTTATAAAAGGATCGATAAAATAATTGAAATTGTCCCAACTCATTTACCTTGTGTCTACAAAGATGATAGAGAGAAATTGGTAAATAAAATAATTGGTAAAAGAAATTTAGTAGCATTAAAAGTATTGATTCAAGAATACAATTATATTCCAACATTATTAAATTTAAAACATTCAATTTTAATTGGTTCATTAAAAATATTGAAATTTATATTGGATCCAATTTATAATTTACAAAATACAATTCATCAAATTGAATTTACAATTAATGATCAAATTCAATTCAAAAATTGTATTAAAAGTTTAAATTATCTTTGTAATCAAAGTCTATTGGAACCAATTTTAGTTTTAAAATTCATCTTAAAAAACAAAAATTATGTTGTGCCGTCAATATCATTGAAAACATTAATTATAATTGTTCAATTAATAGATAGTACAATTAGTAATCAAAATGAAATTGAAATGTTTTTAAAACAAGTAACTAGAAATCAATTAAAATCAAAATTAGATGAAAAAGAAAATAATAAATTATATTCGTCAATCATTCAAAAGATGCTATATGTATATTATAGATTCATCCATTTAAATCAAAATCAACTAAATCATTCATTGGCCGATGAAAATAATAATGCTCACAATACTATCGTTAAATCAGTTGATGAATTTTATTTAAGTTTTAAATTATCATTTCAAAATGCAAATATAAATTCAATTCCCGATGGTGCGGATAAAGAAGAAGAAAAAAAAAATAAAAAAATTTATGATACCGTTTTAAATGAATTTGGTCTCAATGATTGCTTTACAGAATTTACATTTTCAAATTGTACAGATAAAGAAAAACAATTACAATTTATAGATTCATATATTTCCAAATTAAAAGGAACAAAGGGATACCGAAAAGAAATCAATAATATACCAATTCGTCCAACTTTATTTTTTTATTTAATAATAAATTATGATGATTTAGAATTAATTAAACATGTTGCATTGGAATTATTAAATGATATTAGTTTCGAAAAATCATTTTTATTAAGTACAAGTGATGGTGAAGTTGATGAAACTGTGCCATATATAATTTCACTTTATATAAAATCAACAAAGACATTGGATTGGTTATATCAAAATGGTTTTAAAAATCATTTTAGTAAAAGTTGTTGGTTATATTTCAAAAATTTACAACTATTAAAACATTATCAATCATTGGTTACATTAAATGGTGATAAAACAATATTTTTGGTTTCATTCATAATCAAAAATCAATTGGATAATTGTTCAAAAGAAATCATTGATTATATAGTAGAATGTGGTAATCCACAATTATATGAATTTGACAATACAAATATTTATAGAATTATTGATCAATTTTACAACCATTATGGATATATGGTTAAATATAAAATGTTTAAAATTGCATATTATTCATATGGTTTCTCAAGTGAACCTTATTTCAATACATTTCACTCAACTTTATGTAATTTAAAAGATAGTTTTGGTTACATTAAATTTATAGATTGGTTATATGAAAATTACAAACATAAATTCGAATTACTAGATGATGGTAGTAGTTTTAGTGATAATGAAATTAATCAAAAATTGATTGATAATAAAATACAATTAAATAACTTAAATTTCCAACTTTCAAATTATACATTATGTAGTAGTTTTACTACAAATTTATATCTCGCAGTATTTGATAATGAAAATATTAAATTACTAGATTGGTTATTAGATTTATTATTTAGTCAAGAAAATAATGTTTATCCATTACACCAAATAATAGATTTTTTTACAAGAAAATCTCATTTTAATCTTGAAGAATTACTTTTGGGTACTGTTAAAAATGGTAATTTAAAATCATTGGAATTTATTTTTCAAAAGTATAACTTTATATTATTAAAAAAATCAAACACAAACAATGGTTTATTTGATCATAAAAAATTAAATAACCTATTATTCTTATCATTAAATTACGATCATTTAGAACAATCTGAATTTTTATTCAACTTATTCACAATTTCAAAAGACGAATTTTATTCAAATGCTGGTCCATTATCCTCAATTTATTTTAAATCAAAGTTTAATTAAATAAATAAATATTAATTATCAAAAATTGTTAAAATAGTAATATTAAAGATTCAAAATTATTATTACCATTCATATCAACATTATAATTTGATGATATGGATTGGACGATATTATTTTGTTCGCTTATAAATAAATCTTTCTTTGTCTTTTAAACACAATTTATTTTATTTTTGTATCTTTTTTGTTATGTATGTGGGATATGTATGTCTCTTTTTATACTTAATCCGGATTTGGCAACCTCTAAAAAGCAAACAACTGGTAATAGGTTAAAAAAAAAAAAAGAAAAAAAAAAAAATAATTCCATATTTTGTTTAAGAAATTGGTATTTTATCCTACAAATGTCCACTATTAAAAAAATTAATTATTGCTGGTTCACTGTATGCAAAGGAAATAAATCTTTATCAACTTTGAATTTAGATTATTTTTCAATTTCAGATCATAAACAATTATTACCATTAAAACTACATTATATACAAATTCATTTGGATTATAAACAATTTTAAAACATTGTAATGAAAATCAAAATATGAATTAAATTTTATTGGTATTAATAAAGATAGTGGTTATGAATTGGAAAAAGATATTCAAATATTTATAGATTTTTTAAATTCAAATCAATCTTCATTAAATGCAATAATATTAAAATCATATAATCCTTCACCATCTATAAAATCAAAAGAATTCACAATATTAAAAATTATCGAAATATCTGTAAAAGACTCTATCCATTACATTGATTCATTTATCCATAAAACACACAAACTAATCAAATTACAACAAAACAAAAAAACAAACAAAATGAAAAGGATCACTAATTTTGTAATCATTTAAATGAAATCCAAATATCAAATCATTTAAATGTAATTTTGTTTATGGCAATGGAAGTCATACTCAAGAATTTGTAGATATGTTTGTGGTTTCTTTTCAACAAATAAGTCATCATTAGATACAAATACCATTTAAATAAATATGAAACTAATTTACAAACATAAATATCTTTTTTTAATAAAATCTCAAATATATTGCTCATTATAAATAGATTACATAAAAAAGACCTATTTGTGTATTATATTTTATATTTCCAATTTAAAATATTACTTTTATTAATTGATCTTGATTGTTTAAATGAATTTTTCCAATATAACGAAATCTACATCATTCTTTCTATATGTTGTATTTGTTGCAATAAAGTTAAAGTTTTTAATATAAAAATTAATTTTATGAGATCTTGCATTACACCATACTCTATTACAATTTGATTTCTTTGCAACATTTTCAATAAAATGATTTATCATTATTGAGCCATACCCTTTATTTTGATATTGAAATTGAGTACCTAAATAACGAAATTGTAATTCTTTTCCAGAGTTTGTAAAATTAATTGATACAATTGATATTGGTAAACCATTTTGTTCAACTAATGATGACTTTTCAAATAACCCTAAATGTTTGGTTGTATCAATTAAATCTGTGTCAAGTGTAAAAAATTCTCTACTTTGATCTTGTGGTCCAAATATTGAACATCTCATCTTTAATATAAGTTCATAATCTATTTCTTTAACCTCTAAATTGTTATCTCTGTTGTTATCTGTAATTTCCATCATTGTAAAATATTTTTTAAATAAATATTTTTTTCTATGAGAAAAAAATCAATAAAAAAAAAAAAATTTGTCATCAAGAAACTTCCAACGATAATATTATCACCATTATATTTTAAAACTAATTCGCTTTTTCTGCCTATGTCAATGTATCATAGAGTATGGTTTCATAAAATCGATTTTATATATTTTATGTTAATTTTTTTAATTATTGTATTATTTATAAGTATTCAGATTCTACCGAAAATCCTTATTATTATGGCACTCAGTGCCAATTGGGTATTATTATGATTTTTATTGATCAATTAATTTGAAACATAAAAAATTATAATTGTTAAAATATTATGCGACAGAGAATTAACCATTTCGAAAATTCAAACCCGAAATTTCATATTTTTTTAATTTTATTTTAAATTTTATACCTAGTTCCCTTTTGGTATGTTTAATTATTTTTCATGGAAATTTTGGATGTATGGATAGATAGATAATAAAATTTGGGACCGATTTATATATTTTATAGATTTAGAGTATTTTTTCTTGATTTATTTTTCAATTTATTATGAAAGATGATTTTTTATTTTTTCTAATTTTTTTTTTTTAATTTAATTTTTTTTTTTTTAATTTCATTTTTTTTTATCATTGTCATAACATACATATAAAATATTTAAACAATAAAATGACAAAATTAAATATTGAACAAGTTAAAGAATTCAGTAAAAAAGAATGGGATGAATCAATTATTCCAACACTTTCAAAATATATTGAAATTCCAAATCAATCACCATTATATGATAGTGAATGGGCCACCAATGGATACACTGAAGAAGCAATTCAATTATTAGAAAAATGGGTATTAGCACAAGGAATTAAAGGAATGAAATGTGAAGTTAAAAGAATTGAAGGTTTAACACCAATCATTTTTATTACAATTGATGCAACTAAAACAGAGAAAGTAAATACCGTTTTACTTTATGGTCATATGGATAAACAACCACCATTAACTGAACAATGGAGAGAAGGTTTACACCCACATAAAGCAGTTATTCAAGATGGTAAATTATATGGTCGTGGAGGTGCTGATGATGGGTATTCAACATTTGCTTCAGTTTGCGCAATCAAAGCATTACAACAACAAAATATTCCACATGATAGATACGTAGTTATCATTGAAGGTTCAGAAGAATCTGGTTCAATTCATTTACCACAATATGTTGCTCAATTAAAAACTGAAATTGGTGAACCATCACTTGTTGTTTGTTTGGATAGTGGCTGTGGTAATTATGACCAATTATGGATGACTTCATCACTTCGTGGTGTCTTAACTGGTGATCTTACTGTCAAAGTGTTGGACGAAGCATGTCATTCAGGTAGTGCATCTGGTATTGTTCCATCTTCATTCCGTATTATTCGTCAAATTTTAGATCGTGTTGAAAATCAATTAACTGGTGAAGTAGATAGTAGATTACACGTTGAAATTCCAAATCACCGTATAGATCAAATTAATAAATGTGCTGAAGTTCTCGGTGCAACAATCTATGATGAATTTGCATGGCATAAAAACACTCAACCAGTTACCAAAGATTTAGCTCAATTGATGATCAACAAAACTTGGAAACCAACCATTTGTATCACTGGTGCTGATAATATTCCACATACTTCAAACGCTGGAAATGTAATGAGAACTCATACCACACTCAAAGTTTCAGTACGTCTTCCACCAACTCTATTACCATCTGTTGCTGCAACAACATTAAAGGAAATTTTTGAATCAAATCCACCATACGGTGCTGAAGTTACATTCAAAATGGATAAATGTGCTCAAGGTTGGAATGCACCTGAAACTGCACCATGGTTAGAAAAAGCATTGGGTGAGGCTTCACAATTATTCTATAATGCCCCACATTGTTATATGGGAGAAGGTGGTTCAATCCCATTTATTTTCATGGTTTCATCTGCTTTCCCAAATGCACAATTCATTATCACTGGTTTACTTGGCCCAGCTTCAAATGCACACGGTCCAAATGAATTCTTAGAAATTGAATTTGCTAAAAAATTATTAGGAAGTGTTGTTTATATTTTAGAGGCACAAGCAAACAACTAAAATAATAATAATAATAATAAACTTGTTTGTCGAGTTATCTACCCACTTAATTTTTTTCAGTAGTTCTGAGGCAACCAGTTAGTGATTTAAAACAAAATGAAATTTATAAATGGTCTCTCTCCTATATTTCAATAATTGAGTGGATTCAAATTAGTTGTGAATATTTTTAAAAAAAATAATATTATATAATATTTACATTTTATTTCTTTTGAATTTAAAGGTGGTGGCATTGTTTGTATTGTTTGTTGTATTGATTGTGGTATTGGTTGCTGCATTGTTTGTTGCATTGTTTGTTGCATTGTTTGTTGCATTGTTTGTTGCATTGTTTGTTGCATTGTTGTATTGATGTATTGATTGTATCAAAAAAGATTCATATTGGATAAAGCTATTATCGCATTTAATTTTACTTTTCGATTTATTTTTTTATATATTTGGTTGTTTTGTTGTTAATTTATTTTGCAAAACGTAAACATAATAGTTTATTAATATTAAAATTTAAGCATATTTATATTTTCCATTTTCAGTCCAATCGCTTTTTTTGATATTTGATTTAATAGTATGTTTGAATGAAGGTGTTTTACAGATAAGTGTTACAGTAATTGGGATTGAGTCATCATTTAAAGGTTTAAAGATGTCACCAAAAGCCACATGGGTAACTGATGGATGTATAATACCTTTAGTTATAGTTTGATTGAAGCCATCACAAAATAATAATTGTTGGATATGATTTGGTATTGTACCTGGAACCAATTGTAATTTAATATCAAATAAATATAGATTTATAATTGATTTAGGTATTGATTCAAGTGATTCATTAAATCCATCCAATAAAATTAAATTATATCCAGTTGATGGGAATTTTGTTGTTGATAATTTAGATAAACCATCCGCTGCAAAAAATTTTGTACCTTCTTCATATGTAATACCTTCCCTACATAGTCGAAAACTGGCTCCCGCAACTATATTTAAATATTTTGGGTTAACATTTATATTAATATTTTAAAAAAAAAACATTTTATATTATATTATATTTACATTTTATTTCTTTTGAATTTGGTGGTATGTGAATTGTTTGTTGTATTGGTTGTATTTGTTGTTTTACATGATTTGTGGTTGTTGTATTTATAGTGAATAATGATATAATTGAATTATTAATTTCATCAATATTATTTTCATTTAATTGTGATTGTTTAAAATGTATTGTTGTTGATGATGATGAATTATTATAGGACAATATCTTTTTACACTGATGACTATGTTTTAAAATTTCAATATTATTATTATTATTATTATTATTATTATTATTATTATTATTATTATTATTATTATTATTATTATTATTATTATTATTATTATTATTATAAATTGTATTTAATGAATCAATTAATTTATTATTATTATCAAATGTTAAATGAAAATAAAGAAATAAGTTCAATTCAACATTCAATGTAGTATCTAATTGTCTAATTAAATCCCTTTCAACTGATTTCATATTATTATGTAATCGTTGAAATGTTGTTGTGATTTTATTTGTATGTTCAATATAATTAACCTCTAATTGATTTAGTTGAATATCAGATTCCAATAATTTTGATTTATTTTGTTTTAATGATTCATTTAATGATAGTATTGTGATTGTTTGTAATTCTTTTAAAATTGGATCAACTGTTTATGACTTGATTTCACCTATACCATGTTCATAGTGAGCACCTTTTAAAAATACATTTCATACAAACTGGTGTATTATCACATCGAATACATATCCCAAAAATATCCTCTGTTATGCTCATTACATTTATTATCATTAACTATCTTAGTTGAATTATTATTATTACTACTAATCATTGTGTTGTATGTGTGTGTATATTAAAAAAAATAAAAAATAAATTGGGTGTTGTTAAAATTAGCAAATTACAACTTATTTTTTTAAGTGCCATTTTGATGATTGTAGATGTAAATATTTTTTGTTTAAAAATAATCAGATTTCAATGTTCAAATAAATAATATAATTATCAGAAATGTTTGGTATGGTGTTGTTTGTTATTTATGAAGTAAAGTACCAACGATATGATCAGAGTTTTTACCGCAACCACCCCAATCACCTCAACCAGAAACAGAAATAGATGCTTTGAATTCAGTTGTAAAGCTATGACCGTGATGGAGGATTAATAACTTCACCAAAGTATAAATTGAATTTAAAATTAAATTATTTCAAATCAAAATCAAAATCAAAACCATTATACTATTAAAATGATAATATCAGTTTCACTACCAACTTCTTTTGATACTGATTGAAAATAACTAATTAATTTACATTTAAGACCACCATCAAATTAAATGGAATTATGCGGTGAATTCATTAATACTTGCATATGAAACACGATTTTACGCACCACCAGTCTAAAAATATTTACACTCTTGTCTTGAACATAATATAAAATTTTATGTTGTTGTTAAACAAACTTATTGGTAATAAAAACCTTTTACCAATTGTTTTAATAGAAAGCAAAAAACATTTAATAATATTTTTTATTATACACGCAAAGGAAGAATTGGGTTTATAATATTGATTTAATTCTTTAAAAAACATTATTTCAATGAATTTTGTCTTTTTTTTTCCTTCATAAAAAAATTAATTTTTTCATCACAAAAAAATTACTTGATTAACTGGAAAAAACAATGACAAGTAACAATAAAAGAGATAACTCCGGGTTTGAATTGCCAGATTACGATGATAATTACAATGAAACATCTAGAAAAGAGAAAACTATAAACAAAAAGCAAAAAAAAGATGAAAAGAATGAATCCATTGTTGTTGAAACCACCACATCACATATCACAAGTAGTCATGATATCGAATTCAAAGAAAGTGAATTAGAAACAATGAAAGCAAACGAATTGAAAGGTATAGCAAGATCATTAGGTGTCAGTGGTATTTCAACTATGACAAAAAAAGCAATTATAGATAAAATTATCACAATAACAGAGAGAAATAAGGAAATGCAAATTAAAAAAAAGCAAGAAGAAGAAAACAATAGAAATATTAATTCATTTAACAAAGGTGTAATCAAATTTAATGTAACTGAAGTAATTGATGAAACTGAATGGTTATTTTGGAGAATATTTAGAAATAAATTCATTTTCAGAAGAATAATGTCATTTATGGATATACATTTATCTCCACCATATAATGCAATTATATCTGTTGAAAAGATGATCATATCAAACAGAATCAGTCTATTAAAAGAAAAAGTAATCAAAAACCAGTACCTTACTTTTGATTGTTATTCAATCTATAAAATATTCAAATTAATCAAAACCAATGATAATCAAAATCAATTGTTTTACAAAGAGTTGTTTAAATATTATAAAGATTTTTTCAACATTGATGAAACATTTATAAACGAAATTATCAAAAATAGATGTTTGGTTGCGTGTATTGTCCTAACAAGAGATTTCAATATTAAGGTAACTGAAATTAATCTCCAGTTTGCAATAAGTCAAGGTGCAAGAAAGTTTTTAGATTTATTTTTACAACCTCGATTTGGAATTATTAGTGTCAATAAGAACACAGAGCAATTACTACTCGATAATAAAGACCATTGTTTACCCGCTTCATTAAAAAGTTTAAATTGGTTCAAATCAAAGTTAATTGGTTTATTCAATGAACATACAAGTTTTGAACATATTTCATTAAAATACATTAAATGGTGTGGTAATAAAATAAATGAAAAATTATCTGTAAAATTATTATTGATAATTTTTAAAATGATTCCAGATTCATTAAACTATTGTAAAGAAATAGAAATATTTTCAAATTCATTAACAAAACAACAAATGAAATTACGAGTATCTAATGAATTTTATTACAGAAATGAAACATTGGCCAAGTTTTATCAAATGATATTTGATTATGGTGAATTAAAGAAACCATCATTTTATTATCTATATTTTGAACCAAATGGAAATGAATACAATTATGATTTTAGTGATTTATCTGGGCACATTCATAATTTGGATGCATCAATACACATTAATGATAGATCACATTATAATAATTTAAAAAATCAAAATACCAAATTAAAATTATCATTTCAATTTGCAAATTTTAAAATATTTTCAAATTGGCAATCAACAATAACACAATTTTCCAGTTGGGAGCATATAGGGAATGAAACATTCATTGATTGTTCAAATTTAATATTTTCACATTGTCAAGATAGGAAACAACAAACCAAATTTATTGATTTAGTAATGGATCATATAAAATTGAATATTATAAAAAAAACATTGTTTTTTTATGTAATTATCGGTAGTGATAATTTAGAACTTATTAAACATGTTGCAATGGAATTTGGTGATGAGACATCTGGACATCCATTTTTTTTTATTTCCCAATTCATCAAATCAATAGATGTTTTAAATTATCTATTTGAAAATTGTATATCACATTTTAAATTTGGTGGTGTTCCATTCTTTTTTAAAAACCAAGAATTGTTTCAACATTTTGAAGCGGTATATATTGCCAAATTTTCAAATATTGATGGTAGTTTTGCATTGGACAATAGTTTTATTAAAAAATTATCCTCCAATATCAATAATTTTAACTTTGAAATATTCAGAACAATAATTGAAAGAGGACCAATTAAATCAGTTTATTCAATCCCAACACCAATAATTCTTCAAATTATAGACAATCAACCTCTATCGAGTGAAATAAAATTGGATTTATTTAAGACCACATTTACAAATTATAGGCCAGAAATATCACAATTAATTTCTGCTATTAAACAAGATTTGCCCGTATCATTGGATTTAAAAAAGTTTTCGCAATGGTGGTACTATAAAATGGAATCAAATGAAATCCAATCAATGCAAAACCAAGACTACTTGTTGTTATTATTTCAAATTGGTAAATATGAAGAAATGTTTAAAAATAATGACAAAATTGGTAACTCTGGAATGGGATTTGCAAGTTTTATTACAGATGTTTTCCATTTAAATTTTTTTGATCATTTATTACCATTTCTTGAATCAGATACTCATAATATTGATCCAAAAACCATATTGTATTCAATATTTAATATTCTTTTGGGTGCTGCAATCAATGGTAGACTTCAAACATTTGAATATATATTTCAAAAACACCTTTGGGTGATTAAAAGAAAAGTTATAAAGAAAGATGGTCGTTCTAGAAGTGTAAATTTGGCAAATAAACATTTAATAAGATTGATTAATAATTCATTAGATAATGGGCACATTTATTTATCTCAATTTTTACTTGGTTACTCATCTGCTTCCAAAAAGGATTTCCATTATTCAAATCAAATTTCAAAACAATACTTTAACAACAAAATATAAATAATTAAATAAACAAACAATTTTATAACATTGAATATGAGTCAATCGCTATTTTTTAAAGGTATTTTGGTTAGTACAAATAAATCAATTATAATAATTGCCAAAGGAAAAAAAACAATAAATATTTTACAAATATATTATCGATCGATTTTTATTATTATTTACAAAAATTAATTATCTAGTTGTAGTTGGAGAGAATATATTGAATGGATTATTGTTATTTTTTGGCTCTAATTTTGGTGTTGGTTTTTCTAAAACTGGTGAAGCTAAAATACCAATTGTTAAATTTTGCAATTTTGAAGGAACTGTAGTTGGGTCAATATTACTTTCATTTGATGATTCGTGAATTCTTATGAATTCCTCTTGAAAGTTTTCAATATTTCTTCTTGATTTTCTATATGCAATATGGATCGAATGATTTATAATGATAAATCCTAGTGTACTTAAACCAATACCAGCATAAATTATATTATCTTTGGTATTTACAAAACCCATTATAAACATACAAACTGTTGAAACTACTGTTAAAAACCCCAATAAACCATATGCAATATTCCATCTCGTAAAATTTTTTAGTAAAGTTTCATTTTGAATGCTCAATCTAATCTCTTGAATTCTTTCGTCTCTTAATCTTTGAGCTTCTGATATTTCAGTTTCTTCTTCTTCACTTTCTATTATTTCAACTGTTACAGTGGCATCATGTGTTGCTTCATTATTGGTTGCAACTGCCAATGTATCCATTTCGATTGTATGTAGTTGATTTTTAATAATGTTTCCACTAACTTCACTTATTATCAATGGCGATACATTTCTATTTATTGTTGCGCTGTTATTGTCTTGGTTTATAAAATTATTTACATTTGAATTTATTACATTATTATTTATTTCAATTATACTATTCTGAACATCTTTTAATTCGTTTATGGTGCTGTTATTTAATTCTGAATTGGGTTTATTATTTATGAAATATTGTTGTTCTATTGAATTTAGTATTTCTCTTGCTTGCTGAATTTGTGATAATATACGTGGGCTGTTATGTTGCGATTTTGAATAATAATAATGATTATCTCTGCATATAGGTGATGGAGGTAAACTTTTTGAACTATTAATTAATTGTCCAATTATTTGTTGTGATGGTTGTAAATGAATTTGTGTAGTCATGGTTATTTATTGTTTGTACTACTATTAAAACTTTAAAACTTTAAAACTATTTTGTTATATCTGCTATAGGAAAAAATACAATGTTTTTTTGTTGTGTGTGTTTTTATATTTTATTTTTTTCAATCACTATAAATAATTTAAAATAAACTAATTATTAAATATGTAAATATTGGGTGATATCATAAAAATGATTATTTTTTCTATATGTGTGTGTGAATAATTTCTTAATAATAAACAAATTATTATTTTTATTTTTTTTATTACTGAAAAATACCTTCCTTTTAAATAATATCTATAGTTATCTTTTTGGGGTTGTTTTTATAAAATTATGGTGTTTTTTAATGTGTGTTTTTTTTATAATGTGTGTATCGATAAAGAATATATATAAATCCAATGAAAAATTTTTAATTTGTTTTTCCCAAACCCCCTTTTAAAATTTTTACTAAATTTGGGTTTATGTTTTATAGTAAAATTTATATGTGTAATAAATTAATAACATTTAAATAAAAAATGAAAATTGTTTTTATTTAATTTTAAAATGAAATAATCACATTTTCATTTATATAAATAAAATCGATGAAAATATTAAAGTATAACAATTAAAATAAGGAGAGTATATATTTTTATTGTCTATATTAGGTCCAAATATCAAAATAAAAAAAATATATTATATAATTATTAAAGTCAAAAATGCAAAATTAACACCACTCAAAAAAACACATACATAATTAATTCTATTAATAACTTTTTTACTTGGGTATGTGTGTTGTTTTTATATTTTTATTATTTTTTATATTTACTATCCACATCTTATTTTATAAAAACTATTATTTCTTGTATTTATATTGTATCACAATTAATAATTAAAAAAATATACATATAAAATGGATAATAAAAATAAAGAAAAAAGAAGTTTATTTTCGAAAATGGTTGGATCATCAAAATCAATTAATAAAACAGCATCATCTTCTTCGTTATCTGCATTATTACAGCAATCTGGCTTGTCTCCAATAAATGAACTAACTTGTAATAATAATTATAATAATAATATTAATATTAATATTAATAATAATAATTTAATTGATAATCCAAATGATTTAAATTGTGATACAAGTAGTACAAGCAATGCAACATATACAACATCAACATCTACAGTGAATGCATTGGATCCAGAATGTTTAAAATCATGTTACATTCAAGTTAAAGATTTAATAGATCATGTGGTGATTGAAAAAACAAATCAACAATTAACTCAAGAATTATTAGCATTTAGATTTTTAATTGAAAAATTCAATGTATTAATAAAAGTTTCAACAGATACCGAAAGTAATGATCAAAAAACGATTGATCAATGTGCTGAAATTAGAAAAAATATTAAATTAATTTCAACAGATTTAAAAAATAAGATTGAAAATTTAAATAAAGTTTAATCATCACCATTTGTTTTCATAAAAACATTATTTATATTGTTATTTGGGATTATATATTTTTATTATTATATTATATTTAAAATTTAATTTATTTTATAATTTTTTTTTTTTTTTTTTTTAGTAGTAGTATATTGATTATTATTATATTATTATTATTATTGATTATTATTGATTTTGGTTGATTAGATGATTAATTTATTTCTTCTTTTTAGTTTTTGAAACATTAGAATTTGTGGATTGTGATTTGTTTTGTTTTTTAAATGGAATTGCAATTACTGGAGAAGATGATTCAAAGGTGAGACCAGGTTCGTCACTTCTAGCTAAAAGATATTCACTAATGAAATTGTTTACCTCTGAGCTATAACCCAAACATTCTTTAGCGCATTCACGGATTTCAATTTCAGTTTTAAGTGAACAAAGTAACTCAGTGATAACAGAGACATCATTGCTTGTTAATGATTTCAATTGTTGATGGCACCATTTAATGAAATCTGGTCTTGCTTGACCAGGGGTTACACTGCTGTTGGATGTTGCAGATTTGTTTTTGGCAATGGTTGAAATTGGTGTATGTTTACTAACAATGGTGGCTTGTCTATTTGGAAGGATATTGAGTGTTGGATATTCATTTTGAGTTGGTGTTGGTTGTGTTGGTTGAACTGGTGCATTACTTCTAACTGAAAGTGATGGTTTTGAAGTTGAATGTTCTGACCAGAAATCATCACTTGGTCTAACTAAAATTTTATTACTATTACTATTACTGTATACAACATGTGGTTGTTGTGGTGTATTTTCATTGCTGTTACGATTTGATTTTTCATGTTGTGATGAACCACCGATTGAAACTGGTGGATATGAAGAGTTATTATTACTATTGTTGTTGATGTGATTGGATGATGACGATGATGATGATGATGATGATTTTCTTTCGTCAATTGACCATGGTGATGATGGATTAAAAGCAGATTGTTTTTGTTGTTCTTGTTGATATTGTTGTTGTTGTAATTGTTCTTGTTGTTGTTTTCTTTCTTTTTCTTTTGCTTGTTCTCTCATGACATCAGATAATGAAACTGGTTTCTTTCTTTCGTTTTCAGATGCATCAACAGCAATGTTGATAGCTTGTTCTCTCTTTTCACGTGCTCTTTCTTCATCTTGAATTTCTTTAAGGGAAAGTGATCTCATACCAACATCAACAGACCATGTTGGAACACCAGCACCTGCCCATTTCATAACATTACTGGCAGATGGTTGATTCTTACTGTTTTCAATGTGTCTGATTTTAGCTTCTTCCATTTCTTTCTTTTTTTGTTCTCTTTCTTCTGCTTGAATTTCTGCTAATGATTTCTTTTTATTGACAACTGGTACTACACTTTCAGTTGGTGCTGCCCATGGATTACCGAGTGGTGCTGTTGGTTCAACTGATACAGTTGTGGTGGTTGTGGTGGTAGTGGTATTAATTTCTTCAATTGCATTTTGAACAGATGTTTCTTCGTGTTCATCTTCAATGTCAATTGGTGCTTTTAATTCCTCTGAGTGAACAGAAAGATGAGCGGTTGATGTTGTTTTTTGTTCTTGTTGTTTAATTGATGTACCCCAAACACCTTCATTAATATCATCATATGAAGTTGTAGATGTGGTTGATGTAGTTTGTTGTTGTTCAATAATTTGTTCAACTTGTTGTTCAATTTGTTCTTCAACTTGTTGTTGTTGGTGTTCAATAATTTGCTCCTCTTGTTGTTCAACTTGTTGTTCTTCTCTTTTTGGTTCTGATAATACCTGTTGTTGAGCTTGTTGTTGAGCCAATGCTAATGCTTGAGCTTGTGCTTGTTGTTGTAAAAGTTGAGCTTGTTGTTGTTGTTGAGCTTGTTGTTGAAGGAAATAATTTTGTTGTGCTTGTTGTTGTTGTAATTGAGCTTGTTGTTGTTGTTGTTGAAGCATATGTTGGAAAAGTTGATGTGGTTGTTGTGATGATGGACCTGATTGTTGTTGACTACCTTGTTGTTGGAATGATGGTTGTTGTTGTTGGAATGATGGTTGGAATGGTTGTTGGATTTGATATTGAATGTACATACACTTTTGTTGAAGCATCATACATTGTTGTGAATGTTGTTCTTGGAGTTGTTGTAATTGTTGTAATTGGATTTGGGTTTGACTACTTTGTGGTTGAAGTTGAATTTGTTGATATTGTTGTGAGAGTGAGCTCATATATTGTTGATACATAACAATCTTTTGTTGGAGCATAGTTAATTGTTGATATAACATATATTTATGTGCTTGTTCTTGTTGTTGTAAACTTTGAGTTGGTTGTTGTTGATTCCACATTTGTTGATTCCAAATTTGTTGTGGTGATTGTTGATGTTGTTGTTGTTGTTGTTGTTGATGTTGTTGTTGTTGATCAAATAATGATTGTTGTTGTTTTTGTTGTTGTTGTTGGTGTTTGTGTTGTTGTTGTTGTTGTTGTTGTTGTTGTTGTTGTTGTTGTTGTTGAGGTGGTTGTGGTGGGTGGTGTTGTGTTTGCTGAGCATATTGTGGAGAAGTAGTTCTTTCAATTGGTGCATCATTAACATCTGCAATACCACCAATTCCAAATCCTGAATTATTACTATTACTATTATTATTATTGCCTACAGTGACACTATTTGAAGGAGAAGTTGGTTCTAATGGTCCAAATGTATTCATATCCTTTTTCTTTTGGTCATCAAAAAGTGTTGGTTTCAAAAGATCTTTTTCAAATCTTTTTTCCAATTCTTCTTCAATGGAATCATGATCAATTGAATCATCGTCATTTTCAGTTGAATGACCACTACTGTTATCATCTTTTTCAAATGCCTTCAACAATAAATCACCAACTGATGTGAATGGTGAATCTG
Source organism: Dictyostelium capitatum (assembly GCA_015252635.1). NCBI lineage: Eukaryota > Evosea > Eumycetozoa > Dictyosteliales > Dictyosteliaceae > Dictyostelium > Dictyostelium capitatum. The sequence goes on from JACAFY010012810.1 coordinate 20,161, forward strand.
GAAAAGCAACCAATAATTTCTTTAATTCAACGAAATTACCTTCACCTCTCTTTACCATTAATGTTGCAGAAAAATAACCAGCTTTGTTCCATGAATCCATTTCCAAACTACTAAATGGACCTTGAGTACAATTTTGTGGATCTAAATAATACCAAACTTTTTTATCATCATCTTTGTTTGTTCTCCATGATTGAGATGATGATGGTGAATTACCCCATTTTGGTTTTGACATTCTATCATGAGATGCTGTAATTTTAACCGAACCAATATTAGTATAACACCACTAACAAACAATATAGTGTAGTTTTTACAAATAATTCAAAAACTTACAATTTTCTTTTCTAATACCTCTATTCATAATGTTATTACTACCTAAACCACCACCACCACCACCTAATCTATTTGTTCTTTCTCTTGATTTTGAAAGATTATTTTCAAAATTAAAATTAATTGGTGCTTGAACTTCTTCTGAGAGAATATGAGTGTGAGAGATCAAATTCTCTGGAATTTTTGCTAATGGATCATAGAGATTTAACAATTCATCTTTGGAGTACTTTGTTTTACTAACACCACCATTACTAGTATTTAATGGATTGGATTTGACAGGTGTACCACCACCCATCAATGAATTCATTTTACCATTACTATTATTATTATAATTTGAATTCCAACCACTACCTCCACCATTACTACTATTGTTATTAAATTCACTACTTCTTCTTAATTGTTGCCCACCTGGTGATTGTGGTTGTCCGTAAATACCATTTAGTTTATTGTTGTTTGATTGTGGAAATCCAAATTGTCCAAAATTTTGTTGTTGCTGTTGTTGAACTATTGGTTGTTGTGTTGGTGGTGATTGTTGAGTACCTGCCCATCTTGATGTTGGAAGTGGTACAGATGTTGTTGCTGTTGTTGCTACCCCTGTTGGTGATGATACTCCATTAATTCCACCACTACTACTATTTAATGGTCTGTTATTGTTGTTGTTACCATTTTGTTGCATGTTATTAAAAACTGAATCTTGAGTTGATAATGGTGAGTTCATTTGATTTTTCATTGGCGATGTTGGTTGTTGATTAAATAATTGTCTATTGACTGACATGTTGTTTGTTTGTTTGTTTGTATGTTGTTGCTAATATTTCTTTCAAAATTAAAAAAAATAATATAAAAATCTACTTGTTTGCTGTTACTGTACTGAATTTATAAATTTTAAAAAAAAAAATAATAAAAAAAAAAAAATTATAAAAAAAAATAAAAAATTAGTAACGTATTTTTAGTTGAACTAATTTAAATATAGATTATTATTACTATAATAATGAAAATAAATTAAACCTATATTTGTTGATTTTATTTATTTGTGTGCAAAGGGTGAAGTGATGCTTGTTTTTTTAATTGAAAAAAAAAAAAATGAAAAAAAATGAAAAAAAAAAAAAAATGATATGTTTTGATGTGGTTGTTTTATATGGTTGTAATATACACATAACTAGCAAAAAGTGATAATAAATTTTATATAACCTGTATACATATTCTACTTTGGTTTACAAGAGTTTTATGTTATTTTTATCTTTTCTTAATTCTATATTTATATAATTTTTTTATTTATAGTCCAATGACCTTTGTTGACTTTTTTTTTTTTTTTTTTTTTTTTTTAAAAAAAAAAAAATAAAAATTTAAAAAAATAAAAATAAAAAAATTAATTTTATAATAAAAAAAAAAAAAAATTTAAAAAAAAAAAAAAAAAAAAAATAAAAAAAAAA
>JACAFY010012821.1:0-22128 GCA_015252635.1 Dictyostelium capitatum
AATATTGTACAGGTTGGATGAAAAAATCATCAAAAAATAATTCCGATATAATTTATCATACTGGTAATGCTGTTGGTGGTACCACATTATTATTAATGATACCTTCTGAACAAATTGTTGTTTCAGTTTTATCAAATCAAGAAAAAACAAATGGTATTTCAGATTTTGGTTTTAAATTAATTAGATCAGTTTCCGATAAACAATAAATAATATTAATAATATTAATAAAAATATTATGTTTTGTCATAGTGGTATCAATATAAAAAAAATAAATATCTTTCGATTCCGAGCTTTTTTAAAAATAAATTTTCAAGAGAAAAAAACTTTTTAAAAAATATCTAAAATTCTTTTTTATTTTATTTTTATTAATATATAAGGCCACACACCATATTTATTTTTCATCACATAAATACATATAATAAAATGGTTTTACATTTAAAAAGTGTAGGATTTAGTACACATCATAATTTATTTGATATTGATCATATTTGTGATGGAAATGGTACAAATTCAACATCAACAACTACAACATCAACATCAACACAACAAACATCAGATAATGATAATAAATGTGATAATAACAACCACAGTAATTCAACAACATTAAAAACAGTTGAAAACTTTTTTAATCATCATGATTTTTCAGCATTTCTTTCATTTAATGAATTTCGTCATCACCACCATAATAATAATAATAATAATAATAACGAAAATGAAAATGGACAATCACAACAACAACAATCAATTTCAGATAATTTTTGTACAAATTTAAATAAACTTAGATCATCAATTGTTACTAGTTTATTACCACCACCATCACCAATACAACATCAAAGAACAGAATCAAAAATTGATATCAATTTACCAAATAATGATGAAATATTTAAAAATGATGAATCACTTTCAACAATTTTCATTTATTTCCTATCAGATATTTTAATTAATCAACCATTTGGTGAATCATTAATATCAATTAGTAAATCATTTAAAAAGTTTTTCAATATCTCTGAAAAATTATTCCAAATATTATTTAAAAAATCATTATCATTAACAAAAGTAAGTAGTTAATATTAATATAAATAAATACTCTTTCAAATAATATATACTAATATATATATATCACAATAAAACACAGTATTATTTATTTGAAATTAATAAAAATAAAGAATATTATTCAAAATTACAAGATAATATTGAAAATGAAGAATTTAAAGGTGATAAAGAATTAATGGAGAATATTAAATCATATCAATTGGGTAGAATTTTAGAATTGGAAAAAAAGAATAAAGAAATTAAATATTTAAATTATTTAAATACAGTTTGGATTAAAATCTATAGTGCAAATGGTTTAGTTATTAAAGATTTAATATCATCAGATCCATATGTAAATTTATTTTTTACAGATCACAAAGATGAAAAACCACATCATCAAAGAGAATCATTAAATACAATAAATTTAAATAATTCATCAAAAAGTCATCATCATCATTTTAAAACAACAGTTAAAAAGAGTACATTATCACCAGAATATAATGAAGAATTTTTAATGTCAACTGATAAACCAGATCAAAATATATTGGTTGCAGTATTATATGATTTTGATCAAGTTAGTAAATCTGATTTCCTTGGTTTTGTTCCAATTCATTTATCATCTGATGATAGTAGTGTTCCAGATGAAAATGATGATCAACATCATGAGCATTCACATTTATTATATTCATTGGATGAATCAGTTCAACAATTTGAATTATTATCAAAACCAAAAGGTGCAATAACTCATTTAAAATCAATATTTGGTATTAAAGGTTCTAAAAATGTATTGGAAAATAATGAATCTAGAAAATTTGGGTCAATTAAAATTGGTATTATCAATTTAAAAAGAGAAATCCTTTCAATTTTAGATGCAAATTTAAATTTACCATCAAAAGAAATTGAATCATTAATGAATAATAATCAAAATGTACATGAAAATGCAATTACATCATTATTTGAATTTTTATTAAATACCAATCAAAATTATAATTTACCAAAAGAAATTGAATCATTATTGTCATCTTTCAAAAAAAGAGTATTAATTTCACCTGTACTTGTAAATGTAATAATGGTTGAAAAGTTAATTATCAATTTTGATATTTCAACAAGTTGTATAGATGAAATTTGTAGAGTAATTAAAGAGATAATTAATCAAATTACAATTGAAAAAATACCATTATCAAAACCATTACAAGATAGATTATCAAAATTATTTAAATCTGTAAAGAAATTATTTAAAGGTTTGGTTAAAAAGTATCCATTATCTTTCCCAGTTACAATTAATCCAGATTCAAATTTACCAGAAAATATTGGAAGTAGTGGTACATTATTAACAATATCATTTGAAATATTGGAATTTATTTATCAACATCAATCAAAAGATTTCAATTTAAAATTAATTAAAATTGTTGATAGTTATATTGAATTTTGTTGGTCAATTGTAAAAGAGAAATCATTATTATCAATTGAAGATACTTCATCATTTGAAAATATTGTTCAATTATTACAAGTTTATGAATCAATTCAATTACAATTAACAATGGATGAAATGTACTCTCAATTCTTTCCACCACATTTTGATCTTTTCAGTCATGTATCAAATAAATATTATAACAAATTACGTATTGAAACTGAATTACAATTGGAAAAAGAAACAAAAGTTTGTATGGAAACATTTAATTTATTAAAAAGTATTCAATCAATTGAATCTTTAATAAAACCATTTAAAGAAGAAATTGAAAATGGATTCATGGATTTAAATAAATTATTTTCAAGATTTATCAGTATGTGGATGATTGAAATTAAAAAACAATATCAATGTTGGATTATTAGATCATTAGAAAAAGAAGAATGGAAATCAATTGATTCAAAAAATAAATTACTTCATTCAAATAGTACAATTGATTTATTTACAATGTTTGAAATTGGTAAAAATCATTTAATTGGTATTGATTTAAATATTGATCAATTCTTATTTGAATTTATTGAAATTGTAAATTCAATGTATAATCATTATTTAGAATTAGTTTCAAATTCAATTTTAATTGACCTTAAAAATGATAACCATCCGTTAATCTTTGATGAAGTAAATGATTTAATTAGATCAAAAATTTCAAAATTAATTTCAAAAATTAAATCATTAGAAGATGATAAAGTAAATTCAAATGAATCAACAACACCTACAACTACAACATCATCACCATCAACTGATGTTAGAATTATAAATTCAATAATTTGTATTAAATTAAATTCAATGGAATTCTCAAGACAATTATTATTTGATTTTTCAAGTGATTTAGAATTAAAATTACCACATTTAAAAGAAAAGATTCAAGATTCATTTGGTATTTCATTTTATAATTCAAAAAAGAAATATGATTATATTATTGATTTGGTAATTAATAATATTAATAAATGGACTAAAGTTTTAGTTCATCAAATATTAGATAATCATAATAATAAATCATTATTTGAAAGTGGTGGTAATAGTGGTGGTATATCAAATCCAATAATTTTAAATGATGATCAAATTAATGAAATTTTAGAATCATTAACATTATTGTTAAATAATGAATTATCAATTCTTAGTGGTAATTTATATTATCCAATATTTAGTAAATTTATTAGAGGTGTATGGCAATCAATTTGGAAAGAATGTGATATAATCTTATTTCCAGAATTTAAAATTCAACAAGAGAAAAAAGAATTACTAGTTTTAAAATCTTCAATTATTCTATCAATTTATCCAACACTTGAACAATTCTTTTATGCAGATGGTGCTGGTATTTCAATTGATCAATTAAGAAATCATTCTGAATATTTATTATCTACAATTTCAGTTTATTTCACTCAATCAAAGAATTTATTGGAAATTTATAATCATTTACAATCTGTTGGTTATTTAAAATCAAAATATAATTATGAATTGATAAATTCAGATTTATTCAACATTAATCAATTACAAGAATTTACCGAATTCAAATTTAATAAATCAAATTATATTGGAGAATTACATATAGTTTCTTCAATTTCATCATATTTAAATCATTATCATCATAGTAATAATAATGGTCATAATGGTAATGCTGAAGATGATAAAATTATTTTAGAATTTAAGAAAATAGTTTCAAATATTGGTAGTAGTTCAAATAGTTTTAAAAGTAGATTTATTCTTGATAAATTTTCATTGGATTCAAGTATATCAAATTTTAAAACTGATTTCAATTGTAAAACATTATATGGTATACAAACAAATGCATATTTAATGAATGATTGTATTTGTTGGTCAAGTTTATTATGTTTAAATGAAACTAAAGTAGTTTTAAAATATTCATCAATTAAATCAATTGTTCGCCAATTACATGAAAATGATGATATTATTATTAAAATTACTGTTATTCCTGATCAACAACCAAATAATGAAATTAAAGAATATCAAATTTGGTCAATTACAAATAATAATCAAAATCAAGTATTTAATTGTTTAGTATCAAGTTCAAAACATATTAATCCATCAATTGAAATTATGGATTATATAAAGGATCCAGATGCAGAAGATGCAGGTGATAATAGTAATTTCATTATAACTCAACAACAACAACAACAATCACCATCAACAGTTACTCAATCACCAATTTCATCAAATTCAATTAGTGTTAATCTTAAAAATGGTAATGATCAACAATATCATACAGAACGTCAATCACATGTTTCTTATGATGATAGTATAACATATCATACTCAATTCCATTTAGATAAAGATAATATAATCTATGATATTTATCCATGTTTCTCTGGTAAAATTATAACAACAAGAGATTATTTCTGTCATTATAATACAATTACAAAATCAAATGTAAGTAATAAATTGATTTAATTATTTAATAATTATATCATATACTAATATATCATATACTATATTCAATTATTTAGAAACACGTATTGTGGTCAGAAATTGTAGATATTAAAAAAGAAAGTGTGTTATTCTTTCAAACTGGTATTAAAATATCATTTAGAAATGCAGACACCGTATCATACTCTGGTGTTAATAATAGAGATCGATTATATAATGAATTGGTTGAATTAAGAGATTTAAATAAATCAAAAACTTCTCCAATTTTATCAAGAAAATAAAATTAGTAATAATAAATAATAATAATAATAATAATAAAAATAATAAAAATAATAATAATTAACTTTTCCCCCCTCCCAAAGAAAAAAATACATTGTTAAATTTATTTACTAATTGAAACAATATCAAATTTGTTTTGTGAAGTTAATAATTTAATTTTTTTATCAATTCTTTTTGCATCACCAACTGTAATACCAAGTGAAAGAATTTCTGGATATGTCATCATTGGTAATATTTCCCATGTGATATATTGTCTTTCAAATGTATCAATTAAATTTGATAATTGTAATTCTTTAAGGAAATTTCTTACAGATTGAATTTCAAAAATTTGAGATTGTAAATCAGCAACGAGTTCTGATGTTCTTGGACCTGCACCTTTGAATATATTGTGAAGCATTTCAGTTGATAATTGCATTAAATCAATACCACTTAAATTATATTGATAAAATTCTAAATTATTATCAAATACTTCAGGACATTGTTTTTTGAATAATATCCAACTATGGAAATTTCTTGGTGTCCAATCTTTAACGTATCTTGGAAGACTACCAATTTCTGTTAGTGTATTTGGAAGTAATTCAAATTTTGGATCTGGTTGAACAATTGTAACTGGTAATTTCAAACGAAGATCAACACAATTTAATATATCTAAATTAACCATTAGATAATATTCAATTCTAATCATTTTAGTCTCTGAAATTGAATGAACTAATAAATTTGAATTATCTGGTAATTCAACTACTGCAACCATAGATCTATTTGAATTTTGTTTGACTTTTGGATAGAATTTCTTTGTAATTGATAAAATATTTGTTTGAATTGGTGTTACATCAGTACCATCATATTCAAAACGAATTAATTGAATATCAACTGCTTTAATCTTTTTCTTACTTGCATTGTTTACTTGAATTTCCAATTCAATTTCTTCACGTGGATAAAAACTATTTTTAGGTGATTTACAAGTAATTGATATATTACCACCAGTTAATGGAGATTTTGAAGCAGTACCATTCATTGGTGAAGTTGTCATTTTGTAAACTGTATCTTCTAAATTTACAACTTTAATTTCTTGATATAATGAAATGTCTGGTTGATTAACGATATCTGCTGAAAATAGTAAATTATAGGATACACTATAACCATTTGATAAATTGATTGAGGATTTACATGATTTATCAATGAAAAATTGAAATGGGAATACATGTTTACCACGTTCCAATACAACTTTATTTGATGTTGTTGTACTAACAACTTGATCACCATATCCCATTAAAAGGTCACGATAATCATTTACTAGTTTTCTTTGTTTTTTACCTTTGTAAACAATTTTACCAAAAAATTGTAAATTCAATGCTCTAACTATAATTCTTGGTTCAAATACATTGATCACCAATGAACAATTTACTAATTCTCCGGTAATAAATGGCTTGGTTTGATATATTGTCCCAGGCATAATAAATTTAGCAGTGGTAGTTAGAGAATTTGTTGATGCTGCCATTTCAACCGGAACAGTAGGTAGGAAAATAGGTTTAAAATAAACAACTGGTGGTGCTATCATTGATGGTGCAAAAGATGACATTGATGAATTTGTTAATGAAGATGTTGAACCTAATGCTGTTGGTGATATTGGATCTACTTCAGTTGGATATGGTGGTGTAAATTCAAATGATATTCTAATGAATCCCTTTGATAATCTTAACCATTGATCCATTTGACCATTTCTAGCAGATGCAATTAAATCTGATACTGGTACTAATAATTTACTCGTTAATGGTCTATCTCCTCCAATTCTTTCCCAATCCATACATTGAAACTCCAATGTTGTTGTTTTTTCATCGTATACTCCAATTGATATCATATGATTCCATAATGGTGTGGTTGTCTTTTTAATTACATCGGTTTTACTTGAAATTGTACCACATTTAAATTTGCAATAACAATCTGATACCCCACCTGTGTCAAGACCACTAAGATCTTTACCTTCAATTATATTAATTTTTAAACTTCTTATTGTTGTTGTCATTATTTGTTGTCGTTTGCTTCAATCTTTTTTTTGACTATGGTCTTTTTGAATGCTTTTTATTTGTATGAGAAATAATTATTTACTTTTTTTTTAAAAAACTCTTTTTTGACATGTCAAAATATTACAAACATGTCACTATTTTTTTTTAAATTTTAAAAAAAAAAAAATTAAAAAAAAAATTAAAAAATATCACGATTTTTTGTTTGTTTCAGTTAAATAATTTGATTAAAATTGAAATCAATAACATGCATGATAATTTAAAAAAATTTTATAAAATATCCTTTTTCTTATTATTATAATAAATAATACAAAAATATTTAAAGTAATAATTAAGAATTACAAAATTTTAAAAAAAATAATATAAATTGAGATTTTATCCCTTTATGTATCAAATGGTTATATTTTTTTTTCCTAAATTTATATTTCAAAAACGAATTTTTTTTTTTTTTTTTTTTTTTTTTTTTTTTCCATTTTAAAATTTTTTTTTTCACCAACACATATAAAAATTTTTATAATTAATTAATTTTTATTTTTTACCACGCAACAAAACAATAAACACTCATCAAATTTCTATAATAAGACATGAGTTTGTCAAACGTAGATAACAATACGATTAAAGACTCAACAGATTCTACAACAACACCAATAACAACAACAACAACAACAACACCTACGACAACAACGGACAGTAATAATAACACTACGGCAAATAATAATATTGTTTCAATTTTAATAGATAATAAAAATAAAATTATTCAAGATGTTAATTTACTATTTAAACAATTTGATATTACAAACACAATTATAATACATAGTTCAACATTATTAGAGAGTAGTAGTAGTAGTGGTAGTAGTGGCGGTAGTGGTAGTAGTGGTAGCACAGATAATGTATCATTTGAAAAACAATTTGATAATTCATTAGATTCAAATCAAATATTTAAAGATAAACAAGGTGATGGTAGCGGTAGTGGTAGTGGAGGATTAGTTATATTAGGATATATTGGATTACCAACACAAACAGGTGAATTAGAATCATCAGATATAGATTTCCTTACAAAATGTTTAACACAATTTCAAACATCAATTCAAAATAGATCAATGAGAATACATGGTATTGTAGTTTGTACAAATTCACCATCACCTGGTATCATCCATACAAGAAGAATTGAAAGGATATTAGCAAGTAAATTACAAGGTAGTTTTTGGTGTGTTTCAGATGCACCACCAAGAAACATTGAATCATTTCAACAAATTCTAAGTTTAATATATCCAAATAATAAATTAACAGTAAACACATTACAACATCAACAATACCTACAACAAAAACAATTAAAATTTCAACAACAACAACAACAAAAACAATTACAAATACAGCAACAATTACAACAACAACATAAACAATTACATCAACAATATCAAGAAAAACAACAACAATTAAAATTACAACAAATTCAACAACAACAACAACAACAACAACAACAACAATTTCAACAACAAAATCAATTTCAACAACAAACTCAACAACAATATTATGGTAATAACCAAGATCAACGACAACAGCAACAACAATATTATAATAATAATAATAATAACCAACAATATCAATATCAACAATCTTCACCACCTTCTCTTCCATATCAACAGCAACAACAACAATCACAGCAACAGCAACAGCAACAGCAACAATTTAGAAACGATGATCAAAATTATGTTGTAACTAAACTAAATAATAATAATAATAGCGGTTATTATAACAACAACAACAACAACAACAAACAATACGATGAATATTCTTCCTATGGAAACAATAATAATAATAATAACAATAATAATAGAGACGAATTAAGTAGCAATAATAATAATAATAGTAACAATAATAATAATAATAATAATAATAATAATAATAATAATAATAATAATAATAATAATAATAATTATAATAATAATAATAATAATAACAAACCAACTACAACAAAGAGTTACAATGAAAGATTGTTAACAAATCAACAAAGAAAATTTTCAATTCAATCACCAAAGATATTTGAAGAGATTGATATTAAACCATATTTACCGACATCATCTTCACCGCCAACTCCTTCTCATTTTCAACAACAACAACAACAAATACCTTCCCCTTCAATATATAATAATAATAATAGTAGTAATAATAACAGTTATAGTAATAATAGTAATAATAGTAATAATATTAGTTATAATAATAATAATAATAATAATTTTACACCATCACCTTCACCATCACATTTAATACAACAACAACTACAAACACCATCACCATCTGTATCATCACCATCAAGTACTTCATCATCCCTATTAAATCATTTAAATGTTAGTGGTAATGGTACCACAATATCACCTTCATTATCGATTACACATAAATTATCAGATATTTCATTACTATTAAACGATAATAATAAATTAAGTAATTCAAATAATAGTATTGGTAGTAATAATAGCGAAACTATTATAAATGGTAATAACAATAACAATAATAATAGTAGTAATAACAATAATAACATTAATAGTGACAGTGATAGTAATAGTAATAAATCACCAATATTCTCATCACCAACAATAATTGAATCACCAACATTGAAATCAGTATTCAATAATAATGAACCTTCCTCTTCTTCTTCAACTTCAAGTAATAATGTAAACAATAATAATAATAATAATAATAATGAAAGTAATAGTGGTGGTGATTTCGAAATCAATGGAGATGCTGATTCATCATCAATATCTGGTGAAGTTAAAAGTAACAAAAGAGCGAAAAAGAATATACAGTTTAAAATTTTTGAAGGAATACCATATTTCAAAAGAGACTTGGAAGGTTACAATGAAAAAGATATTAGTAATTTCATGAATAATTCCGATGATGATAATAATAATAGTGGTATTATTGGAGGTATTGGTAATGGTTCAAGTGGTATCATCGATAATGATGATGATGATGAGGATGATGATGATACAAATGCAAATGATGGAGATAATGATGATGACACATTTGAAAATATATATGTTGAAAAAATCAATAAAAGGTCATTGTTACCATCACTTGGTAAAATTAATAATATAAAAAAGCATTTACTATCAAATACATATAAAGGCAATGCAAATAATAATATAAATAATCAAAGTAGTGCTCAATTAATTTATAATAGTAGTGGTAATAATAATAATAATAAAATCAACAACATCAGTAGCAATCTCAATAACAATAACAATAATATTAATAATAATAATGGTAATAATAATAATCAACTTAATGCATATGGGTCACTTAATTTCAAGAGTGGACCAGATGTAATGGTGGTTGAAGATAATGATATGAATGCAGGATTCTTATTGAAATTATTGGAAAAGTTTGGAGTTATCAATAAAAGATGTGTATGGGTAACAGATGGTTTACAAGCAGTTCAACATTATAAACAATCAAATGGTCCATTTAGATTGATATTGATGGATTTATTCATGCCAATAATGGATGGTTATGAAGCTACAAATATAATTAGACAACTTGAAGGTGATATTAAACATACTCCAATTGTAACAGTTGTAAGTTTTATTATCATCACATATTCACTTAATATAATATTAGTATATACTAATATATCACTATTACTACTATTACTACTATATAGACTGCCAATGTAACTAAAGGTGCTAAAGAAAAATGTTTAATGAATGGTAAGATGGAAACATTTATTTATTTATTTTATTATTATTTATTAGCTAATATTAATTGTATGTAACTATTTTTCAGGATTTGATGATTATATAGCGAAACCAATAAGAGCAGAAGAATTAAAACATGTCGTTGACAGATATGTACATTTATTAAATATTTAAAAAGAAAAAAGAAAAAAACAAAAAAAAAAAAGAAAAAAAGTCAGATCTTCCCCACACATTTTTTCAAATTACACAGATATATACAAATAAATTCGCACAAATAACACACTCACACACCAACTATAACATTAAATTAATATGGTAGTAGGAACAGAATTGTGTTTTTATTCATTTCAAAGTAAAAATAAACTTCAGATTTTATATCTTTTACCCCCCCCCTCTTTATTTTTTAATTTTACACACCCACACACACACTATGACACTTTTAAGTTTTACTAAAATTTCATTCTTTTTTAAGAAATAAATAGTGGTGTGGGTTAATTTATTTCATTATATTTTTAATTTTAGAACTATTGTAAAAAAAAATAAAAAGTAAAAGGTATTAAAGTTGTATTTATATTAAATTGTATAAAATAAGTAATAGTTACACGTAAACACAACTATATAAATAAATTGTAATAACAGTAATATTAATAATAATAATAATAATAATTGTATTTTATTAAATTGATAACCAACAACAATGAAAACTCTATTTGTTGCTTGTGTAGTTTTATGGTTTTCAATATTTATTGAAAAAACATTATCCGCTAATTCAATAACATTACCTTTATATGGAAACAAAATAAATAATAAAAATGATAAAGTTGGAAAACAAGTTTATATTAATAATCAAGGTAATTATCTTTTATTTGAAATAGCACTATAAAAAAAAAAGTATGTAATTTATATTCTAATTTATTATTTTACAACAAATTTAGATAAAAGTTATTCAATTAAAATTGATGGTGATATAGTTCAAATATTAACAAATATTAATGTAGGTGGAGTAAATCAACAAGTTATAGTTGATAGCGGTTCAGTATTATTGGTTGTACCATCTACATTATGTAAAAATTGTAAACAAGCTAAACCATATTATCAATCATCGCCTTTAATGGAATATATGGATTGTGAAACTAAGCAATGTAAAGATATGGGTAATACTTGTATTGAATTTAGAGATTCAAATAAAAAGGTATGTGGAAATGGTGTACATTACCTTCAAAATACTGAAATAATTACTATTTTAGTTAAAGATACATTTAGTTTTTCAAATCAGACTGGTGATGTATTAGCAACATTTGGTGCAATTGTTTCAAATACAGGTAGACCTTTGGAACATGGAATTTTAGGTATGGGTAAAACTGTAAGTAAATGATAACTTTAAAAATAATATATATAAACATATAGTTTATATAACGTATTTTATTAACGGTATTTGTCTGCTTACAGTGTAATGGATGTAGGAAATCCCCAGTTGAAAATATATTTGAAGAAACTGATATACCAAGAATATTTTCAATGTGGTTGGATAATGATTATCAAGGTGTAATGAATTTAGGTCAAGTTGATGAACGTTATCAAAAATCAATTAAATATACCCCTATGGTAACAATTGAAGAAAGTCATTATGGTGTATATGCAAGTAGTGCAACTGTACAAAGTCAATTAAATAATGATTCATTGGTTTTAGTTTCTAGAGATTTTGGTCAAATTATTATTGATACAGGAACTTCAGAAGCATTACTTGAATCTAGTGCTTATTCAAAAATTAAAGCATTCTTACAAAAAGATTGTAGACCTTCGACTTGTGGTCAAAATAATTTATTAGAAGGTTTTGTAAGTATTTATAAATATAAAAATATTAGTATTAAAGAATTAATTTTAATATTTTAAAATTTTTATATATAGTGTTATAATTACCCAGATGAATACTTTGACTCTTTCCCAACTATTAACCTTCAAATGCTTGGAGGAGCATATGTTGATATTGCACCAACTAGTTACATCACTTCAACTATTGTAAATGGAATTAAATATCGTTGTTTTGGTATTAAAGAATCTCCATTAAAAGGTAAATCAATTATTGGTTTATCATGGTTAAGAAGTAAGTATTAACTTTTTTAAAAAGGTACCAATATATATAGTGAATATTAATTTATTATTTCAAATTTAGATAACTATTTAGTATTTGATACAGAACATAATAGAATGGGATTTAGTTCAAAAGATTTAAATGATGAGTTTGAAACAGATTATCAAGATACTACTCAATCAGTTGAATTAAAACCACAAAAAAAGAAATATGTTGTTAAAATTACTGATGAAAATCAATTAAGAGAAGAATATGAAAAAGAAATAATTGCAGAATTAAATCTTGAAGAACAAAATTACAAAAATAAACAACCACAAAATAATAATGATGATGAACAACCACAACCACAACAACTACAAGATGAAGATTATTTAAATAATACTCCAATTGATATTGAATTAATAAATTCAAATGAAGATTTAAAAACAACAACACAACCTAAATCACCAACACTACAACAATTATCAAATTATGATATAATTCAAAGTTTAAAATCATCAAAAAGTCAACATCAATATTTAAATCAATCAAATATAGATAATAATATATTTGAAAATGCAAAAAAGAAATTAAATACAGGTAAACCAATTAAATTGAAATCAAAGAATCCAATTATATTACAATATGATACAAATATACCATCTGCTAATACAAATGGGGTTACAGTTTCATTTTCTAAAAACACATCATTTAAATCAATTGTTTCAATTACAACTGCATGTAAATTTGGATTTTCACAGAAAAAAGATTTTCAATGGATTGATAACAATGCTAAATTTTATACATTTTGGGAATCTACCATTGAAAATTTATCAACTGATCAATATATTAATAAATTTGAATTATCAACAATGGATAATGTTCAATATGTTATTGGTATGGATTATCAAATTGTTGGATCAACTACAAATATTAAATTACCATTAAATACAACTATTTCACCAGGCTCTTCATATCGTTGGATTTATGTATCAATTGCTAAAGATGCATTAAGTTTTTCTGTTGGTACTTGTAATGTTGTTTAAACAAACTCAAAATAAAAATTAAAAAAAAAAGAATTAATAATACACAAAAAAAAAAAGATAATTTGTTTAATTAATTGTTATCTTTTTTTTTTTTATTCAAATAAATATTGCGATATGGTAATATGTGTTTTTTTATATATATTTATTGTTATTTAAAGTAGTTTCGTTTTTGAATGTTGTTTTTTTTTTTAGAAAATTTTGGTTATTTGACTATTTCTTTGATTTTGCGAATGGATTGTACTTCATTGGTACTTTAGTTGGTGCAGTGACTGTTTGAATTGGTTGTTGGTTATTGTTATTTTTGTTATTATTGTTATTATTATTTTTACTATTGTTTCTGTTACTGTTGTTATTGTTATTGTTATTAGTAGTTTGATTTGTAATTGTTGGTGTAACAACAGTACCAAGATCATCACTACCAGCACCTCCAACGTAATTATTAATATCAACTAAACTTGGATCAAAACCTTGGTTAAACATTTGTTGTCCATAATTTTGTTGTTGATTGAAATTGTTGTTATTATTGAAATTGTTATTAAAATTATTATTATAATTGTTATTGTTATAATTGTTATTATAATTTTGTTGTTGATTATAATTGTTATAATTTTGATTATAATTTTGTTGTTGATTATAATTATTGTAACCATTATTGTTATAACCTTGATTATAATTATTATAATTTTGACCATTATTGTTATAATTATTATTGTTATTATAATTATTATTATAATTATAATTTTGATTATTGTTGTAATTACCATTGTAATTATTATTGTTGTTATTGAAATTGTTATTATAATTGTTGTTATTGTTGTTGTTGTTGTTGTTATTAAAATTATTGTTATTGTTATTAAATCTGTTATTATTATTAAATTGACCATTATTATTCATATTTTTATTATAACCAATTTGTTTATTATTATAACCACCACCATTATTTGTATTACCAAAACCACCATTAAATTGTTGATTATCTTTATATTGACTTGAACCACCCATTGAGCTATTTACCATTCTATTTATTGCTGCATTTTGAGTACGTGCTTTAAATAGAGTAATTGATTTCTTTGGAATTGTAGCGCCTTTTAATGTTTGATAATTGAATGAATAACCATGTGGTACTGATGGATTATTATATTTAAAACCAACACCATCCAAAAGTGGTGGCATTTTCTTTTTAGCTAAAGCAGATACACTCTCTACTGTACCAATAATTTTTGAAGAATCATCTGGTATCTCTGTAATGGAACCACTATTTTTAATTGCTAATTTGTTGATTTTTGAATCTTTATGACAAAATATTAAATCATGACCAAGTGAATTTCTTTCAGCTTCTTCCAATGTTAGCAATGGTTCAGTTTTTGCAATTGTTTTCAAGAGTAATGGTGCATTTATCCATGGTAATAAACAAACACCTTTATACAATGGTTCTGATGGACCTCTATCGATACGGAATGATCTTGGATAAAATTCAATGATTGGTGAATCAATTACCGGTTCACCATCAACTGAAATACCCATTAACTTTTGATATGGTTTTGGTACAAATTGACAACTTGCAGGTGGCAAAACACTCATCAATTGATTAAATGGTTTAAATGGTTCCCCAATTTCATAAGTTGGATATTCAAATTCATCAAAGAATTTACTGATATCAGTGATGTATGGTGAATAATGGTATGGGTAATACCAACCCCAACTTGAACAACCTTTGAAATAATATTTCAACACCCAAACTAAACCTTCCACATAGGATTTACAAATTTGTTTAACATCATCTTCACTTTCAACTTGAAAACACGATCTATAATAACGATCTCTCCATCCATCTTCAGAGTATTTAATGTTTTTACCTGCATCAAAGAAAATTTCACGTTCTGTTGGTAAACGTCCATCATCCAATGAATTTACAAATAAAGCTGGTACTGCATTTGGATCATTATTTTCCAAATGTTCTTTCTCTTCTTCTTCTTGTAATTTTGCTGCTGCTGCTGCTGCTTTTTGTTTCTTTGTTGTTTGTTTCTTTTCAGTTTCTGCTGCAATTATATTTAATTGTTCTTGTTGTTCATTATCCAATTCAATTACTTGTAAACCTCTTTTCTTTGATGATTTTGTGGTAGTTGATTCGGATTGTTCTTGTAATAATTTATTTCTAATTTCTTCAGCTGCTTTTTTATTTGATTTAACTGTGGTGGTTGTAGTTGATGTGGTAGCAGAATTTTTTAACTTTTTAGATGGTCTTAAATCACCTTCGGATGGATCTTCTGGTTGTTGTTTATTGACTGGTTTCAATATTTCCGATAAAAATTGATCAGCTGCTTCTTTGTGTGAAAGCGGTGTCTTGTTATTTAAATTTAATGATTTTGGATCGGATACTATATTTGATAAATTTTGTTTCTTTCTCATCATTTGAGCTTCTTTTGCAATTTTTCTTTGAAATGATTCTTCTTCACCTTTGGTCAATGCTGAAAATATTTGAGATAAACGTGGAAAACTAACTTCACCATTACAAACCAGATAATCATCGAATGAAGGTAACAGTTCTTTGTAAACTTGAATCACTCTATCGATTGCACCATCTCTAATCTCTAAATTTGGTAAATGTGGCAAGAAATCATTACCAACGAAAAAACATAAAAATATAAAATCATCTACAATTCTATCGATATTGAAACCAAATGGAGTTGATACTTTAGTTTCCAATTCCAAATATTCTTTGAGTAAATGAAGATGAAGTATTTGATAATTCTTTACAAGGAAATCTTTAACGTCATCCACGACTTCTTCTTTACAATCCATTGCTAAATGTCCCTTTTTATGACATTTATGACAAACACCACGTGCAATTGGTTGAATAAATTCTCTAAGAATATCAAAACTAACTTCATGTGTTGCCAACCCCAACATAATTAAATCTGCATCCAATCCATATATAATATGTTTTAAATTTGGATCATAACCTGGTTGTGCTCTTTGATGTCTAATATAATCCATAATTTTATGTTCCCCCTCACCTGGTACACCTGCATCCGATATAATAATTTTTACCTGTAGATTTAAATTCTTATTAGTATGTATATTATAATTATAGTAGTTGTTTAACATGATAATAATAATAATATCGATTGATTACTTACATCTTTCCATGCTGGATCATTTGTTAATTTTTCTGCAACGTATGTTCTTAAACTTTCTGCAACTCTATCCATAAATAATGTACCTGGAGTAATACAATTTGAATCAAATTTAAATTTATTCTGTTTTTCTTGAATGAATTGATCATAATCTTCTTGAGTGTTTTGACCAGAATAAATTCTTTCACGCCATTGAGCTTCTTCTTTATCTTTCTCTAAACGTGAATCCAATGCTGCTCTAAATCTACGTGTACGTTGTTGATTCATCTTTGCTCTTGGTGCAACACCATCTACTGCCATATAAATTAATTTTCTTGGTCTAATAATCGCAAATAGTAAATCCAGATATTCATAGATTGATTCGATCATTTCTTCCACTGATCTTGGTTTTGGTCCTTTCTCTGGATGCGCACATGGATGAATAATACCATTCATATCTAAATATAAATTATCAAATTCTCCATTGGGATTTGGTAATGTAAAATCAACTTTACTTCTACCTCCATCTGCTTCACGTGGTTCGCTTGTTTCTTGGATTAATCCACCATATTTGTCTATTAACCATCTAAAGAATGCTGGAATACCCATATTTTATAATCGTTTTATTATTTATTTATTGTAGTTTGGTTGTTTATTATATGAAAAAAAAGAATAAAATAAATATAAATTGTATCTATATGGTGTGTGTTTGTGTGTGCGATATTGTGTGTTTTAATGAAAAGAGTTTTACTTTTTTTTCTCTTCTTTATGTAGTTGAGAAGTTTGTTCAATTTTAAAATAAATTTGAAGAAATTGATACATATAAAATTATAAGTAATAAACAAATAATAACAAATAATAAACGAGCAGCTGACCTTAAAAAAAAAGTAATAAAAATTCAAAAATTTGTCGTTAAAAAATAAAAATTCAATTGTCGCGTTTTTTTTTTAATAACTTGTGAAAAAATAATTTTAAAAAAAAAAAATTAAAATAGTTGTTTTTATAGCACACACAATTCTATTGTTGTAATTTCAACAATTATTTTGATATTTATACCAGAATCGATATTTTTTATAATTCATTGAATTAATGACATAAATTTATAAATTTGTTTAATTAGTTATATAAAATAGATTGGTATTTAGCAATGTAGCAACAACATATTATTTGATAAAATAGCGAGGACAAATAATTTTTTTTTTTTTTTTTTTTTTTTTTTTTTATTTTAATTTTTTTTTTTATTTTTTATTTGAAAAAAAAGATTTTTTTTTTTAATTTCATTTTTTTATTATATTTTAATTTTCACCAAACCTATTGTATTTATTTTTGTAATTGTATTATCTTTTTTGTTTTTTGGGGTAGGGAAAATTTATACTTGTAAAATAATAACAACATATATGTTTATGCGTAACAACATATAATATACAATAAAATATAGAAAATGGCAAATTTAAATTTAAACTTTAATTCGACCCAATTAATGGTATGTTATAAATAGTCGATAGTTATATACATATATATATTATGTATTATATTTTAACTTTGGTATTTCTAAAATGCAGAACGAAAATTTTAATGACGCAGATTTTGGAGGATTAAATAATGGTGGTACAATGATGAATAATAACAATAATATGAGACATCAAGTTGAAGAAAAGATATTTGAATTGGAAAGAATAGAATATAAACAAGATGGAATTGTATCAATGTTAGTATGCAATGGTAGAATTGCAATGACAACTAGATCAAATCATATACTTCGTTTAGATCTTAGAGATTCATCTGCTGAAATTCAAGGTAAGGAGATTATTAATATAATTATATATCATAATACTTTTTTTTATATACTAATATTATAATGAATTCCTCTACAGAAATTAGAATGAGTGGTGATATTTATAAAATATTCTTTGATCCAACTGGTAATCATATGATTATATCAATGGTTAATGAAGAGGTACATTATTTACATTCATCAAGTAGAAAACCAAAACTACAAAAATGGAGAGTAGATTTAATTGATTCGATTGCATGGGATCCATCTGGTACCGATAAAAATAATATTCAAACTATTTTAATTGGTTCAAATAAAGGTAAAGTTTATGAAACTGTGGTTAGTGGTATTGAAAAAAGTTATTTCGAATTATTTGGTGCAAATGCTCCAATAGTTAAATTGGTATGTATTTCTAGTTATTAATTTATATTAGTGTGACCAATATATTAATGATAGGATAATAATACAGTTGCATCAATTTGAAGAAGGTGAACCAATTTTAGGTATGAGTTTAGAAAGAGTTCAAAATAAGAATTTTTTAATGTTATCAACACCAACTAGACTATATTATTTAATTGCACAAATTGGAGCATTTGAACAATTATTTGATAGATATCATATAATGTTTGATATTATACCTGAAGATGGTAAAGGTAATTCAGCATGTGGTGAAATTAAATTTTATTCTAAATCACATTTATCATTACCTCAATCATATGGTTGGTTAGTATCATCAGGTATACATTACGGTGAATTGATTTATGGTGCACAAAATCCAGGTGATAAATTTACAACATCAACAATGATGTTACATTTTAAACAAGAAAATAATGAACAACAATCAATTCAATCTAGTGGATCAAATACACCAAATAATTCAGTATCAACACCAAAAGGTAGTCAATCAGGATCAAATACACCAAACAATCAACAACAACAAATGAATTATAATCAACTTTTACAATTTCAACCAACATTACCAACTATACCACCAGTTTCATTTGCACTTAGTCAATTTCACTTTTTATTGGTATATGAAGAAAGATTTATTGCTTTAAGTAAATTAAATTATCAAATTGTATATGAACATGATTTCCGTGGTAAAGGTATTAGATTACATACAATTGCAATTGATAACACTGAAAAGACAACTTGGATTTGTGGTGATAACGCTTTATTTGAATTAAGAATAACCGATGAAGATAGAGATGCATGGAAATTATATATGGAAAAAGGTCAGTTTGATATGGCATTAGCATTTGCAAAGGAACCATACCTTGGTGAAAAACGTGATAAAATTTGGCAAACTCAAGCAGAACATTACTTTAAAGATGAACGTTATGAATTATCGGCAACATTTTTTGGTAAAACACATAAAGTATTTGAAGAGATTACATTGAAATTTATAAATGTTGGTCAAAGAGATGCATTGAAAACATATTTACTACAAAAGTTGACAAATTTATCACGTGGCCAAGAAACTCAAAAAACAATTATCTGTACTTGGTTAATTGAAATATTCATTAGTAAATTAAATACATTACGTGATCCATCCGTCAAAGAAAGATACAACAAAGTGAATTCAGAATTTCGTCAATTTTTAGAGAATTTCAAAGATACATTGGTAATTATTAAAGATATTACTTTTAATATCATTAGTAGTCATGGTGCCATTGAAGAATTGTTATTCTATGCAAATTTAATTGAAGATTATGAAAGAGTTATCAGTTATCATATTCAACATCAACAATATGAAAAAGCATTAAATATTTTAACAACATTGGATAAACCAAAACAACCACAACAACAACAACAACAAAACAAATCAAAAGTAGCAGCAGCAACAAATATACCACAATTTGATTCCGATGAATTATATTATAAATTTTGTCCAATTCTATTTCATTTTATACCATTTCAAACTTGTGAAGCATGGATTCAAGCAAAACCTGGATTTTTAAATCCAAGAAAATTAATTCCATCACTAATGAGATACGATCACAGTAAAACACCATCAAATCAACCAAATCAAGCAATTCGTTATCTTCAATATTGTGTTCAAAAACAAAAAAATACCGACCATGCAGTTCACAATTACCTATTATCATTGTATGTTAAACAAGAAGATGATCGTCCATTATTGGAATTCCTCAACATTGGTTATGAAGTTCATTTCGATTTAAAATATGCTCTTCGTCTTTGTATGAGAGAAAGAAAGTTGAAAGCTTGTGTTTACATTTACAGTGCAATGGAATTATATGAAGAAGCAGTTGATTTAGCATTGGAAGTTGATATTGATCTTGCAAAAGAGAATGCAGATAAGGTTAAAGATACAGATGAAGAATTATGTAAAAAATTATGGTTACGTATTGCAGAACATCAAGTCAAAAAAGATGGTAACATTAAAGAAGCAATGGAATTCCTTAAAGCATGTTCATTATTGAAAATTGAAGATATTTTACCATTCTTTCCAAATTTCACAGTTATTGATGATTTCAAAGAAGAAATTTGTAAATCACTTGAAGATTACAATTCATACATTGATGAATTAAAAGCTGGTATGGATGATGCAACTAAATCTGCTCAACAAATTCGTAAAGATATTCAAAACCTTAGAAACAAATATGGCCATGTTAGAGGCGATCAAAAATGTGATATTTGTTCTTATCCAGTTCTCACAAAACGTTTTTATCTATTCTCTTGTCAACATGTATTTCATAGTGATTGTTTAATTACTCAATTAATTAAACATTTATCACCACCACAAAGACAAAGAATAAGAGAATTGGAAATGAGTATTGGTCATATCGTTGATTCAAATTCAAATAATGGTGGTAGTGGTGGTATAATTAATAACATTTCTTCAATTCTTGGTAGTTCATCTGGTATAAATAACAATGGTAATAATGGTGGTAATGGTGGCGATGGTGATGAAAATGTTTCACAAGAAGATCAAGATCGTAATGAATTGGATAGAATGGTTGGTAAAGAGTGTTTATATTGTGGTGATATTATGATAAGATCAATTGAACAACCATTTATTGGTATTGATGAAGTTGATATTGAAGCTTCATGGGAAATTTAAACAATAATAATAATATTCATAAAATAACAAAACAACAATAATAACACATTAAATAAATAACAATAATAGCAAAAAAAAAAGTACACAAAATAAATAAAAAAGAAATTATTATAAAAAAAAGATATTTTTTTTTTAATTTTTGGGTATCATTTAATT
>JACAFY010012831.1:0-22121 GCA_015252635.1 Dictyostelium capitatum
TCTTATTTTTATTTTTATTATTTAAATTCTTTAATTTTGAGCTGATTTGATTGAATTTGAATAAAGCGAACAAAAAATAATTCACGACCATTAATTATTTATATAATTTATAATTTTAAAATAGCGACATAAAAAAAAAAAAAAAAAAAATATCCAAAAATTAATTTTATTAAAAAACACAAAAGAGAAAAAGATATTTTTTTTAAGACCAGTAAGACCACTAAAACACATTAACAAAATCCTTAATATTTTTGAAAAAAATAAGAGCATTATGCAACCTCAGTGATTTGCCGGTATCTTAATACTCTTACACCCTTTTAAATAAGAGCATTAAAGTTTTTTGAGCTTTGCCGTGTTATTATTTCATACAAACACATAAATAAACAAATTTACCTATATGTCTGGAGGGTAAAGAAAACTCATACTTTTCAGAGGATAGAGTTAAATGGGATGGTTTAACGAATAAAATGTTAAATAGTGGATTTTCAAAGAGTTGCATAATAGATTTATCAAATGGAGAAATTATAAGTGGTGCGTTAAATTTAAATTATAGTGAATTTCAAGGTATTGTGAGTATATTAAATGGTGCAAATTCAATTGGTTTCTTTGTAGATGGTCATAGATACTTCGTTGTAAGTTCAGATGATTTATTCATTAGAGGTTGTAGTATAGGTTTATCATGTGCAATACTAAGAACAAGTAGTAAATGTATTATTGGTGTTTTTCAAGCAAGTTTACAAGAAATTGAAGTACTTGATATAATTCAAAATATTTCAGACAATATTATTCATTTAAATAAAGATGAATTTGTATCAAACCAAATTGAAGAATAAAATAAAAATATAATTATTATAATTACTATAGTATTTTTTAAACACTGTTTTTAAAAAAAATAAAAATCTTTTATTACGTAGTTTTATGTATTTTTTACATACCATACCCACCACACACACACTTTTTTTTTTTTAAAATGTTAAAAAAAATCATTGTCATTTCTTCGTATGATTTAAATATTAATATTTATTTATTTATTTATTGTTTATTTTTAAATTTTATTATTTTACTTTTTGAGATTTTATTTTTTTTAAAAATAATGTTATTTAAATGTGTATATATATATCACTCTAAAAAAACTAAAAAATAAAATAAATAAATAAATAAATAAATAAATAATTAAATATATATATATAAAAATATACAAATAAAAATATGGAATTACCATTATATATTCAACAAAAAATTATAAAATATTGTTTTTTTGATGATAATAGTAAATTCGAATGGAAATTATCATTAGATTTAATATCAAAAAAACATTTTGAATATATTTCAAAATGTTTTACAAAATTTAATGGAAATTTATTATTATCATTGGAACCAATGGAAATTCAAGATAAATTATCAAATAAATATTGTCCATTTAAATATCCATCAATGTTAAATTGTTCAGCAGATATTATATATTCATTTATAAAGAAATATTATTTTCCAACATTATTATTAGTATTAGGTAAAGGAAATTTAACATCAATAAATTTAAAATTTGACTATTCAATTTCATCAACAGTGCCAATAACAGAAATAGTTTCAACAATATTACCTAATTTAATTACATATAATCAAGATTTATCAAAATTTAAATTTTCATCAAATGAAAAACAAACAGATTTAAATTCAAGTATTTATCAACCATTTTTAAAATCAAATAATATGCAATTAAAAGAAATTTCATTAAAAATGGTTTCATTAAATGTAATTGAATTTTCAGATTTTTTAACATCATATCAAATTAAATCTTCAAATTTAATTGGTTCAATTGGTGGTATTGAAAAATTAAAATTGAAATCATTTGCAGGATTTGGATATCCAATTAAAATTGATGATTTACAATTTCAAATACTATCAAATATAACAGAACTAAATTTAACAAATTCAATTATAGATTCACCAAATAAATTCTTTTTAAAATTAAAACAATTAAAAAATTTAAAATCATTAATTATACCATATATTACATTTTCAAATTCAATTCTTCAAGATCCATCATTAATTTCAGAATATCAATCAATATTTAATAAAGAATTATATGAATTTATAAAAAGTAAAAGAATGAAATTATTAAAATTAGAAACACCATTTCCAATTGATCAAGATATATTAGATGAAGTTTCATCAAATAACCATATTATTAATTCATTATCAATTACACCAAATTCAAATTCAATGGTTACATTTAATAACCATTTAAAAAAGTTAGTATTAAAATCTGGTTATTCTAATTCAACATTTCAAAATTTTTGTTTATTAAATTTAAATTCATCAATTCAATCAATTGAAATTAATAATATCGGTGCAAGTTATTTGGTACCTTATTTCACAGAATTCATTGGTAAAAATTCAAATATTTCAAAATTAATTTGTAATGAATCTATAAATTGTATTGATTTAATACCAATTTTAATATCAGTAAATTTAAAACAAACTATTCATTCATTATCATTGGTTGTATCCGAAAATTCTACTGACTTATCAAATACAAATTTAATATTTAATCAATTATCATGCTGTCCTTCAATTACACAATTTCAATTATCTCTATACTTTTATTTTCAAGGTTTTAAATTTGATTTAATAGATTCAAAAAATTTTAATTTAATTTCAATTAAAGATTATAAACTTTTATTTTTTAATAATAATAATAATAACGATAGTAATAATAATTATAAAAAAAATAAAGATAATAATAAAATTTATAAATTAAATTATTAATGATAATATTAAAATTAAACAAATTAATATAATAGATGGATTATTTGATTTAATTGAGTCACCTGTAATAACTGATCCACCAGTTATTGAAGATGTTGATGTTGATGTACTCGTTGAACTAGTAACTGATAAAACTGTACCAGAAGTTGATCCACTAGTTGTTGATGTACTTTGACCTGTTCCTGTAGTGGATAATGATGATGAAGTAACAGTAGTACCACATACGGTTCTTGTATCAATTGATGCAGTACAAGAAGCAGCACATGAAAGTGATGCAGAATCAAATTCGGTTTCTGCATCAATTAAAATTGTTGATGATAAGCAATATATAGTTTCAGTATATGTATTATCGAATTTACTTTTTCCAATTACCAATTTTCCACCAGATACATAGATTACATTTCCTTTAACTGGAGCAGATGATGATGCACCTAATAATCCTACTTCTTGATCATCAATTTCAGTTGGGGTATTATCCGATTGAGTAAAAGTTACATTATTTAATGAAATTGTTTTAACAATACCAGTTGATATAGAATAAATTGAACCACCTGCAACTGATGCAGCATTATTACTAAATATAGTATTTTCTATTGTAATTGGTACATTATTTAAATAAATAACACCACCATTTTCAGCTAAACCACCATTAAATTGAGAATCACCAATGTAAGAATTACCAAAAATAAAACTTGAATTTTTATTTAAACCATTAACAATACTACCATTAATACCACTATTATCATTGAATATACTATTACCAATACCGAAATAATTTGAATTTAAACTTGCATCAGTTATAAATGTTAATACAGCAGGTCCATTATTTGCAATATTATTATTAAAATAACTATCACTAATTGAAAATGCATTATCATATGTTGTTGCAATACCAGTTGATGTTGTTAATCTAATGAATGTACTATTTTGTACATTGATATTGTCACCATATGTAGTATCAAAAAAGTTATTAAATGTACCATTTTCAACTATTGTACTTTCAAATGTAATATACCAATTTGTAGTTGAAATAATTGTTGAATCTGAAATAATATTATTAAAAACTGATACATTAAATCTTAAATGACCAATTGGTAGATTTGTTTTGGTATTTCCATTATTAACACTAATCAATGAATAACCTTTTGAATAGAAATTTGAGAATGAACATGCTTCAAATACAACATTTGTAAATGATACTTGAGTTGATACTGATAAAATTGATTGTGAAAATCCATTGAAATTTAAACCATTGAAAATTAAACTTGAAGTTTGTGAACCTTCAACAACACCAGATGCAGGTGAAACTGTGAATAATGCAGTACTAGTTGGTGTTGTTGTTGTACCATTAATTATAACTTTATTTGAATCTGGTGTTAATGTTGATATAGTTACATTAAATTGATAGAAATTAACTGAACTACTTGCGATACTATAACTACCATCTGCCAATAATAAATATAAACCTTGATACATTAATGCCTCTGTACCTGGAATTGGTGTTTGAACCAATGCAATTGTATTAAAATAATTGATAGCATCAACTATTGAATTACATGTAAAACTTGAATTTGTACCACATAGTCCATTAACAGGGTAAACATTATTATTATTTGAATTTACAATAAGTGTTACAGGGTTTGATTGAACAATAGTACTACTACTGCCACTAACTTCATTTAATTCAGATTTTACAAAACATATAGAAAATAAAAATACAAGTACTATTATTAATTTATTCATTTTATTTGTTTATTTAATAATAATTAATTAATTTAAAATATTATTTAATTTGTTTAAATATTAAATATTTTTAGAAAAGTAATCAAATCTTTCAAAATACTATTCGGGAGAACAGCTCATCAAAAAAAAAAGAATAAAATTTTGAAAATTATCTAGATATTTTTTTGATATTTTCTCAATCTTGAATTTTTGAATAAAATTTTATTGTTTATCATAAACAACTGTAAATTCTAACCGATACACAAATACGAAATTTCAGACAAGGTTATAATTTTATTTTTTTAATAATTAAATTATCATTATTTAAATAAAATTAATAATTGATAATATTAAAATCAAACCAATTAATACAAATGGTGGATTATTTGATTTAACTGAATCACCTGTAATTTTAGATGTGGTAGAAGTATGTGAAGAACTAGTAATTGATAATACAGCACCACCAGTTGTACTTGATCCAGCAGCAGTTGTACTTGTGCCTGTTCCAGTAGTTGATGATGATGAAGTTGAACTAGTAGCACTTGTAGCAGAAGTAACAGTAGTACCACATACAGTTGTTGCATCAATTGAAGCATTGCACAAAGCAGCACATGAAAGTGATGCAGAATCAAATTCGGTTTCTGCATCAATTAAGATTGTTGATGATAAACAATAAATTGTTTCAGTGTATGTACTATCAAATTTACTTTGGTCAATTGTTAATTCTGAACCAGATATATAAACAACATTTCCTTTTACTGATGCATCAGAAGATGATGATGCAGTTAATAATCCTACTTCTTGACCATTTGGAATATTTGATTGAGTAAAAGTTACATTATTTAATGAAATTGTTTTTGCAATATTAGTTGATAAATAATAAATTGAACCACCTGCAACTGATGCAATATTATTATTAAATATAGTATTTACAATTTTAAATGGTAAATTATTTAAATAAATAACACCACCATTTTCAGCTAAACCACCATTAAATTGAGAATCACCAATATAAGAATTACTAAATAAAAAGCTTGAATTTGTATTTAAACCATTAACAATACTACCATTAATACCATTATTATCATTGAATATACTAAATGAAATTTCGAAATAATTTCTATTTGTACTTGCATCAGCTACAAATGATAATACAGCGGGTCCATTATTTGCAGTGTTGTTATTAAAATTACTTTCAATAATTGAAATTGCATTATCAAATGATGTAGAAATACCAGTTGATGTTTTTAAATTATTAAAAGTACTATTTTTAATATTGATATTATCACCAAATGTAGTATTTAAAAAGTTTTCAAATGTACCATTTTCAATTACTGTACTTGTAAATGAAATAATTGAATTTGTAGTTGAAATAATTGGTGAATCTGAAATAATATTATTTAAAACTGATTCACTGAATATTAAATTACTATTTGGTAGAACCAATTTTGAATTATTATAATTAATATCAACCATTGAATAACCTTTTGAATTGAAATTTGAGAATGTACATGATGTAAATACAATATTTGTAAATGATATTTGAGTTGATACTGATAATATAGTTTGTGAAAACCCATTAAAATTTAAACCAGTAAAGTATAAATATGAAGTTTGTGATGCTTCAACAACACCAGATGCAGGTGAAACTGTGAATAATGCAGTACTAGTTGGTGTTGTTATTGTACCATTAATTATAACTTTATTTGAATCTGGTGTTAATGTTGATATAGTTACATTAAATTGATAGAAATTAACTGAACTACTTGCGATACTATAACTACCATCTGCCAATAATAAATATAAACCTTGATACATTTGTGCAGTACCAGTAAATGGAACTTGGACAACTGCAATTGTTTTAAATAATTGATAGCATCAACTATTGAATTACATGTAAAACTTGAATTTGTACCACATAGTCCATTAACAGGGTAAACATTATTTTTATTTGAATTTACAATAAGTGTTACATCAGTTGGCTCATTACTACTACCACTACCAATATTAACAGTGTTTTCTGATTTTACAAAGAATATAGATAATAAAAATACAAATACTATTATTAATTTATTCATTTTATTTATTTATTTAAAATTTATTTACATAAAAAAAAAATAGTTGAAATTTAATCTTTAAAGATCCATATATAAAAAAAAACTTTACAAAAAATTTTCAATTATTAAATATTTAATTTTCATTTTGCGACCTATGCTAAAATTTTGCGACCAAATTCAACTTTATTAAATATTTTGTGAGTCATTTCTAAAAATGTTAGTTTGTTTGTGTGAATTTACAAGATTATAATAATAACTCTCTAAAATTTAAACCATTATATGCAAATTTGTTAGAATTTACATTTTTATTTTATTATTATTGTGTATTGGTAATTACAGGTGACATTGTTGTTGTTGTTGTTGTTGTTGTTTTGTTGTTTTTATAATGATGGTTGTTCTCTAAATTTATTTGAAGGTAATATTGAATGTTTAGTTTGGAATGTTTGATTTTGAGATAATTTTACAGGGGTATTGATAACACCAACTTCAATACATATCATTCTTTTATATTCATCATCACCGAAATCTTCCATTTTCTTTGCTTTTTCAATCCATGGATTCCAAACTACTACATCTGGCATACTTTGATAATCATAGGTTAATGTAATTGAATTTGGTGTTGTTGCTGTTGGAGAGGAACTACCACCAATATTATCAATTAATTGTAATGGTTGATAATTTTTACTACCAGTTACTTGATGTGGCATTACATTCATGTAAACTCTATCAACTTCTCTATCTATTGTAACTTTCTGACTTGATTCCGTTTTAACTTTATGTCCATCCATTTTATCGATATATTCACGTTCTTCCAATCCCAATACATGAACGTTTTCAATATCGGATATTAAATAGTATGTATGAAATGCCAATTGGAATTCCAATACACTAGATTCTTTGTTTGATGTGTTTTTTACTTCATATTCTAAATCTAAGAAATCTGGGTGCAATGTAACTCTGTAAATTGTATGAAAATGATTTGGAGTTGATGGATCAGTTGGTGTCCATATCTTTTCAGTTGCTTCATTATTTTCCAATAGTAATTCAATTTGTACAGATTGTGCTTTTTCATCTACTAATGCTTTATGAACTATCCAATCTAAATTTCTTGCAAATCCATGTGTTTGAATGGTACCATTTCCAAATTGTGGCCATATCAATGGTATACCTCCTCTAATTGCTTTATTATCTTGAAATAATGATTTTTCACTCATAAATAAATGCTCATTAGAGTTTGTTTTAAATGATGTTATATGTGCACCTGTAGATATTTATTTTAAAAATTAATAAACTAGTAGTTATTTTCAGTATACTGTTTTATAATACAACATAAATATTTACCATGAATATAAATTTCACATGATGATGTTGATGTTTTTAATACTAATTTTGGTAATCCATTGTTTCCTTTTAATACTTGAATATATTTACCTGTATAAATTCCCCACAATAAAGTTTAATATTAATATTTTTATTTTTTACTATTACTACTTTTTATATGATATCAATGTATATATGATAATACCTTTATTCCATAAAGTTTGTAATTGATCTAAGCTCATGATTTGGTTGTTTGTTTGTTTGTGTTTAAGGTAATTGTTATTAAATAAATAATGATACAAAATAAAACTAATTGCTATGGATTATTATTGGTGTGTGATAAAGTTCAATAAAAAAAATAAAAAAAAAAATAAAAATTAAAAAAATTTTCATTTTTTTCTCCGAAATAAATTATTTCTCAATAGTTTTATTATAATAGTTAATTCTACATATAATTTATTATTATTATTTTATTTACTTATAAAGAGTTGTTGATGTTTCATCTTTAAAGAAATTTCCATTGATCTCACATAAAAAAAATTTAAATTTTTCTTTAACAAGGTGTTTTTCGTTTTTTTTTTTTTTATATTGATTCTTTTTTGTTTTATTTTTTGGACCGAAATAAATAGTATTACACATAATCATAAAATGAAATACTACTATCTAAATATTATTATTTTATTTACAATTTTAATTAATTCAATATAGTAAGTACAAATTTATTAATTTGTTTTTTTTTATATAGCGTAATTATGAATTAAAATTTTTAAATTTTAAAATATATGTTTTTTTTTTTTTTTTTTTACAGTTCTCAAACACAACAAACTATTACCTATTATTATGGTGTTGATAATACAATTTCGATACTTTCACTTTATCCTCTAACCAAAAATGGTGTGGCTTTAGTAAATGGAGAATATATAGGTACAAGATATAATTACATAAATGGTCGTTATTATTTCGAAATAGATATTACAGCAAAGCAAGCAACCAGTAGTTCAATTACAATAGAAATAGAATATCCAAATGGTTGGGCCAAAATCAATTTAACAATATATCCAACTGGAAATATTGTTGCTGGTTATCCATTAAATGTTAGAGATAATATAATAATTACAGGTATTGGTTTAACAAGTGTTGGTAAAATGACTGCAATATATAATGATCAAGTATCAGTTGATTTAAAATGTACAGATATGTCAAACACATTATGGAATTGTGTATTCCCATCTGGAAGTGCAAAACCAAATTCATGTTTTACAATTAGATATACTGCTCCTTATTTAAGTGTTAATAATATTTACTATGAAAATACTTTTTACGTTCGTATGTATCGTTATAAAATATTATTTTTATTTATTTTAATTATTTTGTTCAATTATACTAAGTATTGAATATAAATGTAAAGAACCATTTTTAAATTCAGTTAAAACATTGGGTGATTCATTATTAATGGATATTAATTTTAGATGTCCAAATATATCCATTTCAGGATTAGGTATTTCATTAGATACTAGAGAATTTGATAACTCTGTTGTAAAAGCAAATAGTCCAAATGGAAATTTATATTATTTTGAACCATCATCATTTACACTTTGTTCAAATCCTTCATCAACTGTTAATGTTACATTTTATACTGGTATAGCTAATTATTCAAATATTAAAATGTATTCAAATTCAATTAAATTAAATTGTGATAATGATAATTCTGATGTTGCAAATCTTGATGATATTTCAAATTGTTCAATTATAAATTTAAATTATTATTTTATTATATTATTATCAACATTTATGACCACCATAATCATTTTTTATTAAATAAACCCTCTCGCAATTTTTTTTTTTTTTTTTGATTTTCCCGAATTTTATTGTTTGACCTTTCATCTTTTCCCATTTTAACAAACGATATTTTTACAGTTCTCAATTACAATATTGTACCTATAATTATGGTATTTATAATGAGATTATCGTAGATTCATAATATCCTTTTGACAATGTATCATCATCTACATTAAATGGACAATATGTAAACATAAGCTCCTCTTTTTACAAGATTGATTATTATTATTATTATTATTATTATGATTGCACAAGCTGAAAAAATATATTCTTGTAATTTAAAGAAATTTTTTTTTTTTTTTTTAATTTTTTTTAATAAAGCAAAAAACGTCTTTTTTTTTAAAATTCTAAACAAAAATTTTTGTTTTTTTTTCATAACGCAAAAGACGTCTTTTTTTTTTTAAAATTCTTTTTTTCAATCCAATAGTTATCCTAAAATGAAATACTATTTATATATTATTATTTTATTTACAATTTTAATAAATTCTATATAGTATGTAAAAATTTTTAATTTTTTTTAAAAACAAGCATTTGTAAATTGATATTAATTTATATATTTTTATTTTAATTTTTACAGTTCTCAACGACTAGAACAATCTACAACCTATTATTATAGTGTTGATAATACAATTAGAGTACTATCAGGAATGCGTGTTGATAGTATAACAAAATCTACATTAAATGGAGAACAAATAGGTATTAGCAATTATTACGATGATTGGAATTATAATATATATTATTTTTATATTAATATTACAGCAAAGCAAGCAACCAGTAGTTCAATTACAATAGAAATAGAATTTCCAAATACTTGGGCCAATATCAAATTTACAATATATCCAACTGGAAATATTGTTGCTGGTTATCCATTAAATGTTAGAGATAATATAATAATTACAGGTATTGGTTTAACAAGTGTTGGTAAAATGACTGCAATATATAATGATCAAGTATCAGTTGATTTAAAATGTACAGATATGTCAAACACATTATGGAATTGTGAATTCCCATCTGGAAGTGCAAAACCAAATTCATGTTTTACAATTAGATATACTGCTCCTTATTTAAGTGTTAATAATATTTACCTTGAAAATACTTTTTACCTTCGTATGTATCGTTATAAAATATTATTTTTATTTATTTTAATTATTTTGTTATACTAATTGAATATAAATGTAAAGAACCATTTTTAAATTCAGTTAAAACATTGGGTAATTCATTATTAATGGATATTAATTTTAGATGTCCAAATATATCCACTTCAGGATTAGGTGTTTCATTAGATACTAGAGAATTTGAAAACTCTGTTGTAAAAGCAAATAGTCCAAATGGAAATTTATATTATTTTGAACCATCATTTACACTTTGTTCAAATCCTTCATCAACTATTAATGTTACATTTTATAGTGGTATAGCTAATTCAAATTTTAAAATGTATTCAAATTCAATTAAATTACATTGTGATAATGATAATTCTGATGTTGCAAATCTTGATGATATTTCAAATTGTTCAATTGTAATTTTAAATTATGTTATTTTATTTTTATCAATATTTATCACTCTACTGTAATCATTTTTTATTAAATAAATAAAATAATATATTAATACTATTATGTTTATTTTTATTTATTACTTGTTATATTAATAATTCTCTTTTATTTTTTTTTAATAATAAACCTTTTGAAATCATTTTCACCTTTATATTATTAAACAATTATCAACACAATTATCATTCGGTTATATTCAAGAGTAGAGTAGTAAGAGGCAAAACTAATTATTTAGGAACATTAAGATACAAATCATCAAAAAAGTTAACAACACTAAGACATGTGGTTTTTTGAGCTTTGCCGTGAAAGAAAATAAGTCCAATGATTTATTATTTTTAAAAGTGTATTTATATTTCCAAATAATTAAATTCAGTTTATTCTTGATAATAGTCTCTGAATTTTAATATTATTATCTATTCCTTTGATTTATTTATTTATTTAAAAGATTATTTATTTGTTTAAAAGATTGTGCTGTTTGTGAGAGTTAACAAAATATCTAAAAAAAGATTTGGTTATGTAACCCATCTTTTTTTTTTTTTCATAAATATCTTTTTTTTTTCAATTTTTTATTTTTTATTTTTTATTAGGTATTTTCGATCACCAACTTTTTTTTTTCATTTTAAAATCCGATTACAAAAAACATTCCTACATTTTAGAGAATTTAATTTTTTTTTTTTTTAAAATAATTATACAACGAATACCTTATAATTTTTTTTAAAATTTTTTTGTATAATTTTTCTGACAAATAGTTACACTTATAATCATAAAATGAAATACTACTATTTAAATATTATTATTTTATTCACAATTTTAATTAGGTCAATATAGTATGTACAAATTTATTTATTTGTTTTTTTATAATTATTAAGTACCTATAGATATGGTGCTATTAATCAGATTACCGTAGTTTCATATTATCATCTTGCAAATGTATCTTCATTTACATTAAATGGAGAAAATGTAAACTTAAATTCTATTTCTATTTTCCACATTGGTTCTTATTATAATTTCGGAATATATGCTACAGCAAAACAATCAACAAGTAATTCAATTACTATAGAAATATTATATAGAGCTATGGAATACTCGATCAAATTTACACTCTATCCACAGGTATATATTAGTACTGGTTATTTATCAAATGTTAAAGATAATATAATAATTAATGGCTATTCTATGCTAAATGATGGTAAAATGACTGCAATATATAATGATCAAGTATCGGTTGATTTAAAATGTACATATAAGTCAACCACAGAATGGAATTGTGAATTCCCATCTGGTAGTGCAAAACCAAGTTCATGTTTTACAATTAGATATACTAATCCTACTTGGAGTGCTGGTAATATTTACTATGAAAATACCTTTTACCTTTGTATGTATCATTATTAAATATTATTTATAATTATTTAATTTAAAATGCTCAAATATATTAATTATCTAAATGTATAAATGTAAAGCTTCTTTTTTAAATTCGGTTAAAACATTGGGTAATAAATTATTAATGGATATTAATTTTAGATGTCCTAAGCTTCCACCTACAGGATTAGGTGTTTCATTAGATACTATACAATTTGATAACTCTGTTGTAAAAGCAAATAGCCCAAATAGAAATTTATATTATTTTGAACCATCATTATTTACACTTTGTTCAACTCCATCATCAACTATTAATGTTACATTTAATAGTGGTGTACCTAGTTCAGCTATTCAAATATTTTCAAATTCAATTAAATTACATTGTGATAACGAAAATTCTGATGTTGCAAATCTTGATGATATTTCAAATTGTTCAATTATAAATTTAAATTATTATTTTATTTTATTATTATCAACATTTATAACCACTATAATCATTTTTTATTAAACAAATAAAAATACAAAAAGAATATATATTTATTTATTACTAGTTATATTAATGAAAATTTTCATTTTTATGTTCAAAATAAATTATTTCATAAGGTGTTATTAAAATAGCTAATTATACATATAATTTATATTTTAATTTATTTATAAAAAGTTGTTGATGTTTCATCTAAGAAATAAATTTCCATTTCTCTCACATAAAAAAAGTATTGATGAATATGATAAAAAAGTTAGTGTTTTACATTATCTAGACGATAAATTAAAACAATATAAAATAGCGATTTTTGAATATTTTTTTCTAGACAATGTAAAACACTAAAAAAAGTATTCAATAACGTTTATAATAAAAAAATAAATTGAAATCTCAAACGAATTTTAAAAAATCATTCTCGGGATTTAAAGAAGAAACTTTTCGTTAAAATACCAACGTAAAAGAAAAATTTAAATTTTATTATTTTTTTTTTAAAATAATTATTATAACGGAAGGACCTTTTCGTTTTTTTTTTTTTTTAAATTGATTTTTTTTTTGTTTAATTTTTTTAGGACCGAAACAAATAATATCACAAATAATCATAAAATGAAATACTATTATCTAAATATTATTATTTTATTTACAATTTTAATTAATTCAATATAGTAAGTACAAATTTATTAATTTGTTTTTTTTTTTTTTTTTTTTTAAAGTAAATATAAATTTGTTTTTTAAAATTTTTTCATGTTTATTTTTTTATAATATAAATTAATTTTTATTAATTTAATATATTATTTAAAAATTTATTATTTTTTTTTTTTTTTTTTTTTTTTATACAGTAAATATGAATTGTGATATTAAAATTTATTTATTTATTTATTTTTACAGTTCTCTAATACAACCAACTAGTACCTATTATTATGGTGTTGATAATACAGTTTTGGTAGCTTCAGTTTATACTCCAACCAATGCTTTGGTTAATGTAAATGGAGAATATTCGTATGTAAGCTCATTTTATATAAATAGTTATTATTATTTTAATTTAGATATTACAGCGAAACAAGCAACAAGTAGTTTAATTAGAATAATAATAACATTTTCAAATTTTAATGACGGTTATATCGATTTTACAATATATCCAACTGGATATATTAATGCTGGTTATCCATTAAATGTTAGAGATAATATAATAATTACAGGTAATGGATTAGCAAATGATGGTAAAATGACTGCAATATATAATGATCAAGTGTTTGTTGATTTAAAATGTACAGATATTTCAGGAACATTATGGAATTGTGTATTCCCATCCAATATTGCACAACCAAATTCATGTTTTACAATTAGATATACTGCTCCTTTTTTAAGTGCTGGTAATATTTACTTTGAAAATACTTTTTACCTTTGTATGTATCATTATTAAATATTATTTACATTTATTTAAATTAATATACTCAAATATACTAATTGAATAAAAATGTAAAAGATCCATTTTTAAATTCAGTTAAAACGTTGGGTAATTCATTATTAATGGATATTAATTTTAGATGTCCAATTATAACACCAATAGGAATGGGTGTTTCATTGGATTTTAGAGAATTTGATAACTCTGTTATAAAAGCAAATAGTCCAATTGATAATTTATATTATTTTGAACCAATATTTACGCTTTGTTCAAATCCTTCATCAACTGTTAATGTTACATTTTATAGTGGCGCAAGATATTCAAATTTTAAAATGTATTCAAATTCAATTAAATTACATTGTGATAATGATAATTCTGATGTTGCAAATCCTGATGATGTTAAAAAAAGTTCAAGTGATGATATTTCAAATTGTTCAATTATAAATTTAAATTATTATTTTATTTTATTATTATCAACATTTATCACTACTATAATCATTTTTAAATAAATAAAATAATATATAAATTGAAAAATATAAAAATAATATTATTTTTATGTATATTTTTATTTATTACTAGTTATATAAATAATTATCTTTTTATATTTTTTTAATAATAAACCTTTTGAATACATTTTCACCACCTTTGTATATTATTAATAAACGATTATCAACACATTCATTTTTTATTAATAATTTTAAAATTTTATGTCAAGATTTGCAAATAAACTTTCTTTGAGCGAACCTAGGAGGTTTCATTCAGATTGAAAGGATACATACACAAAGAAAGATATTGGGAAAAGTTTTTGACATCAATTATAATTCTCTTATCTTCAAGAGTTAATTCATTACATCCTATATAAATTTTATAAAATATCAATAGGTTTGTATTGACCACATGTGACAATTACAAATTTAAATTAGAAAATTGTAGATCCTACTATAATACCATAGTCATACAATAAACATAAATATTCAATTTTTTCTCTCTAAAAATATCACTTTTTTTTTTTTTTAATTTTTTTTGATTTTCCCGAATTTTACTGCCACCATATTTTTTTTTATTTTATAATCAACTATTTTTTTCATTTTAACAACCGATTACAAACCAAAAAAAATTCTTGTATTTTGGAGAATTTAATTTTTTTTTTTAAAAAAATTATACAACGAAGACCTTATCGTTTAAATTTTTTGTCTTATTTTTTGAACCAAAACAAATAGTTACATAATCATAAAATGAAATACTACTATTTAAATATTATTATTTTATTCACAATTTTAATTAGGTCAATATAGTATGTACAAATTTATTTATTTGTTTTTATATATAACTATTGTAAATGCAAATTGGGATATTAAAATTTATTTATTTTTTTATTTTTATGTTTTAAAATATTTGTTTGTTTTTTAACAGTTCTCAAACACAATCAAATAGTAAATATAATTATGGTGTTTATAATGAGATTTTGGTAGTTTCATATTATCCTTTTGACAATGTATCATCAACTACATTAAATGGAGAACATGTAAACATAAACTCTTTTTCGAAGTTGGCAAATATTAGTATTTATAATTTCGAAATAGATATTACAGCAAAACAATCAACAAGTACCTCAATTACAATAGAAATACTATTTCGAAATACGGAATACTCTGTCATATATACAATCTATCCAAATGTATATATTAGTGCTGGTTATTTATTAAATGTTAGAGATAATATAATAATTAACGGTATTGGTATGGCAAATGATGGTAAAATGACTGCAATTTATAATGATCAAGTATCAGTTGATTTAAAATGTGCATATATGTCAACCACATTATGGAATTGTGTATTCCCATCTGGTAGTGCACAACCAAGTTCATGTTTTACAATTAGATACACTCCTACATTAAGTGCTAGTAATATTTACTTTGAAAATACCTTTTACCTTTGTATGTATCATTATTAAATATTATTTATAATTATTTAAATTAATTTCCTCAAATATACTAATTGTATAAAAATGTAAAGCTTATTTTTTAAATTCAGTTAAAACATTGGGTAATAAATTATTAATGGATATTAATTTTAGATGTCCAAAGCTTTCACCTACAGGATTAGGTGTTTCATTAGATACTATACAATTTGATAACTCTGTTATAAAAGCAAATAGCCCAAATGGAAATTTATATTATTTTGAACCGACATTATTTTCACTTTGTTCAAGTCCTTCATCAACTATTAATGTTACATTTTATAGTAGTGTACCTAGTTCAGCTATTCAAATATTTTCAAATTCAATTAAATTACATTGTGATAATGATAATTCTGATGTTGCAAATCCTGATGATATTTCAAATTGTTCAATTATAAATTTAAATTATTTTATTTTATTATTATCAACATTTATCACCATCATTTTTTATTAAACATTTAAATAAAATATATAAATTGAAAAATACAAAAAGAATTTATTTATTTATTACTAGTTATATTATATTTTTTTAATAAACCTTTTGAAAACATTTTCACAAACTGATGATAATGATAATGATGATGATAAATCATTCATTAATGAGTTGCTATTAACTATTACTGTTGAATTTGATGTAGATATTGTTGTGGTGTTGATGTTGATTTTAATTTTAATTTTAAATTGTCAATTTCAGATTGATTTTGAATTTGTTTTTCATAATTTTCAAATTGCTTATCTCTTTCTCTTAATTTCAATATTAAATTATCAATTAGATTTTCATATTTCTCGAATTGTTTGTCAAATCTTTCACTTTGATTTTGAATTTGTTTTTCTAATTTATCACATTTTGTATTCATTTCTTTTAATTCTTTTAATATTAGTGTGTTATAATTGTTAATTTCTTGATTGCTATTGTTGTTACTGTTATTATTAATATTGTTGGGTTTATTATGATTTAAAATTGTATCATATCTTGAAATAATTGGTGGATGTGGCGGTGATAATGATTTGAATTGATTTAAAATTCTTTTCTTTATAACTGTTTCTTCTTCTTCTTCTTCTTCTTTCTCTTCATTTTTGTTTTTTGTTTTTCTTTCTTCTTTCTCTTTTTCATTTTCATTTGGTAATGGTTCCTTTTGTATAATTCTTTTTAAAAATAAAATCGGATGTTTTGGTTTTGGTGTATTGATTGGTGTAACACTATTATTATTATTATTATTATTATTATTATTATTATTATTACTATTATCTGGTGAAATTGATTGGAATAGTTTTGCATGTGTTGGTTGTGGAATATCTGATTGGTTTAATTACTTTTATTGATTTATTTGGTAAAATAATGATATCTATTTTTATTGGTGAAACATTGCCATTAGGTTGTTCTGTTGAATTTAAAATTGGTTGATTACATGGTTTAATTGGTGATGTTGAATTGGATGTTGTAGTTGTGGTAGTGGTTGTGGTAGTGGTTGGTGTGAGTGTAGTTCTTTCATTTTTATTTTTACTACTTTCATTTGATAATTCAATTGTTGTGATTTTTCTTTTATTAAATGATGATGATGATGATTGTGATTGTAGTAATGGTGAATTACTAACATTTTTGTCTATGTCTTGTTTCTAAATCATTCAAAATAGTTAGTAGAAGAAATCTTAATTCATTATTAAATGTATAATTCAAGTACTTGGATGTGGAATTGTACATACATTATTATTATTATTATTATTATTATTATTATTATTATTATTATTATTATAATTATTATCACAAGAACCACAATGCCATTCTCCCTTTGGTAATTTTCTAATTGGTGGAACTATACAACTTTTATGAAAAGATAATGGACATTTATCACAACACCATAATCTTCCAATACCTTTACAACTATAACAGTGGTCATCATTTTTATGATGTTTCTATTATTAATTCAAATAATTAAATTAATATATGGAAAAATCATATATATAATATTATTACCCCCCCTCCAATGTACATACCTTTCCTAATACTTTATTTAAATCTATTTTTTGTTGTATCAATCTTTTTGGTCTTTCTGGTTGTACTGTATTTTCATTTTCAAATTCCATTTCATCATCACCATCATTATTTCCTTCTTCATCTGATGATGATGATGATGATGATGATGATGATTCATTATTTATTTGATTTTTATAATTTTCTATTTTATTTGTCATACTAATAATAATAAAATTATATATCCATTATTTAATATTATGCAGTAGTTTTATATTGAGTGTAAATTATTAGAGTATAAATTGCAAAAATTAAAATAATAAAAATTAAAAAAATAAATATATAAAGATACTGTTTAGTTTTTTAAAAAAAAACCAATATGCACACATCAATCATTATTTAATTATTGATACCATTTATATACATTTGTTTTATAATAAACTAAAAATTACCAACGTCGCGACATTTCAGAATAAAATGTTTTTTTTTTATTTTATATTTTTATTTTAAAATATCTAATTTTAATTTTTTTTAATTTTTTATCTTTTTTAC
This sequence comes from Dictyostelium capitatum, assembly GCA_015252635.1. Lineage (NCBI taxonomy): Eukaryota > Evosea > Eumycetozoa > Dictyosteliales > Dictyosteliaceae > Dictyostelium > Dictyostelium capitatum. Next base: position 18,981 of record JACAFY010012831.1, read on the forward strand.
AAAAATAACGATAATAATAATTTCATTTTACTTTTTTTTATTATTTTATAAGAAACAACACATATAAATAAAATGTCAGATAATATTAGTATTGATGAAAATAATGATGAAACAAAGATAATTGATACAACTACCACAACAACAATTACAAATACAAATAATGATGAAGATAAATATGATAAATTATTAAAATTAATGGAAACAATTCAAAATACGCAACAAAGAAACTATGATGTATTATCAAATAATTTAACTTTGGCATTAGATAAAATTAAAATATTGGAAACTTCAAAATTAAAATTTAAATCAAGTATTGAATTTGCATCTGTTATAAATGGTAATTATAAACAAGAAATAGGTGGTCCATTTATATTTGAATGTGAACAAATATTTAAAAAGTCTCCAACTGTATGCATTACTAGAGAAGATACAACAATACCTCAAACAATTTCAGTTACATATACACTTCATAGTCATTTAGCATCATATAGAGATTATGTTAAAACAATTCATCATAATTGTAAGTAGTAGTAGTGGTATACATTTCATATAGTAGTGTAGTCCATTGTTAATTCATATCTATTTGTCTGTATATTAACCCACATTACACCTTTAGTTAAAATAGGAGAATCAAAAGGTGCAGAATTTGAAATTGATTTAAAATTAATTAAAAAGAATGGTTGGGTATTTGGTAATATGTACAGATTTTTGGTTAAAATTGAAACTTTAAGTCAACCACAAAAAATGAAACTAAGAGATTCAGTTTTATTTAAATAATAAAAAAGGGTATTGTTATATATATATAACAGTTGTGTTTATTTTATCTATTTTAAAAAAGTTTGTAAATTTAAATTCAATGATATTATTATTTTTATCAGTAGTGGACCATTGAATATTTATACTTTACATATACACCACTTGATTAAAATTCAATGTATGCTGTGGTGGGTGTTTTTATTGAAAAATATTATATAACAAACGAAAAAAAATAAAAATTAGTTGTTGAAAATTCACAAACACACACAATTGACCATAAAAATGAAAAAGTGAATAGTTACATTTAAGAAAAGGTCGCGCCATACAAAAAATTTAATTACGCAGGGATTTATATGATAGGATATGACTGATAAAGGATCCATCATTAGTGCTTAATTGCAAAACTAATTTCCATAAAAGCAACACGGCTTTGCCGGGTTGCAATTTTTGATTATCCTTTGGATATCTATTATTTAAATTTAATGAAAAAAAAAATATTTGTTTATATTACCATTTGTAAAATATAATTATTTCATATTTGTATTTCAAATTAATATGTTATTTGTTATCATGTTGGCATTTGAGTGTATTTGTATTATATTATTAAATAATTAAAAAATTATATGTTTTACTAAAAAACTGGTAAGTATTCATATATTGATGCAACTTTCTTAAATGCACCTGTTTTCTTTTTATATATATACGAATTTACAATAGATTAGAAATCATAATTTATTATATTAATTTTGTATATCTGTACAAACTAATTTTATTGGGTGTTTTCATTAATTTTAATTAGGGGGAGTTAAGTGGAAGTGCGCGAACGCACAACCACAACTTTCACAAATTGGTTTTTTGAATTCTCGAATTGAGAACCATACAAAAACCAAACCAGAGTGCTATGGTCTGAAGTAATTGCATTGTAAACGCCTTTTTGATCACATTTACAAAAAAACTGGTAAGTATACAAATTGATAAATTCAACTTTCTTTAAATGCTCCTGTTTTATTTTTATATTTATGGTTGGTAGTTGTGTATTGGAAATTGTTGAAATTACAATAGGCGAGTTTTTCTGAATTTTTTTCTAATTTTTTACAACCACTGATGAAATTTTTCAAAAAGGAAATTGGTTGTTTGTCTTTTGAATATTCTTTAATTAAATACACATGATACATATAAGAAACAATAAATAATTAAAAAGGAACCTTAAGATAAACAAAAAAAGACTGTGTACAGATTATTTAAAAAAAAAAATATAAATATATTTGAAAATAAGTTTTATTTATTTATGAAGTGTCATATCGTAAAATAAATCCAATTTGATTTTAATGTTTAGTCCTCATTCATTCTGTTGGATGCATGTACATTTTATCAACTATTGTGGCTGTTTAAAATTTATGCTGTTAGACAATTTGTGATGAAGAATATCATGAAATCTACAAGTAATAATAATAATAATAAAATAATATTAATATTATATTCTGTTTTTTTTTTTTTTTTACAACATATAAAACTTTAGTCTATTGTTGAATGATTAAATCAGAAGCAGAAACTGGCGAGTCTCGTAATATCCGAATCATCACATTTAATATGAAAGGGGTATCATCATCACTATGTAATCATTACAACAATAAACCTTTACTTTATAATATAAAACTTACATTAAATAATTTGTTTTTATTTTCCCACCATGACAATGTGTTACTAATAAAGGAATACCAAGAAACCTACATCATTAAAGTAATAAAATATTAATATTTTACTCGTGATATTGTTGCAACTAATAATTTTATAAATAATAAAGTTTATTGTTGAATGATTAAATCAGAAGCAGAAACTGGCGAGTCTCATAATATCCTAATCTTCACTAATGGTCCGACTGGGGCGATGATATCATCACTATGTAATCATTACAACAATAAACATTTACTTTATAATAATAATAGCAAAACTTACATTAAATAAAATAATTTGTTTTTATTTTCCCATCATGACAATGTGTTACTAATAAAGAAATACCAAGAAACCTACATCATTAAAGTAATAAAATATTAATATTTTACTCGTGATATTGCTACAACTAATAATTTTGTAAATAATAAAGTTTATTGTTGAATGATTAAATCAGAAGCAGAAACTGGCGAGTCTCGTAATATCCGAATCATCACATCTAATATGAAAGGGGTATCATCATCACTATGTAATCATTACAACAATAAACATTTACTTTATAATATATTATAAAACTTACATTAAAAGGTAATAATTTGTTTTTTTTTTTTTTTTTTAAAAAAAAAAAAAAAAAAAAAAAAAAAAAAAAAAAAAAAAAAAAAAAAAAAAAAAAAAAATAAAAAAAAAAAAAAAAAAAAAAAAAAAAAAAAAAAA
>JACAFY010012841.1:0-22039 GCA_015252635.1 Dictyostelium capitatum
TTATTTTTTTTTTTTTTTTTTTATATAAAAAATATTAATATAAATTTTTTTTTTTTTTTTTTTTTTTTTTTATTTTTTTAAAATAATAAATTTTAAAATTATCTTTTTTTTTTTTTTTTAATTTGAAAACCAAACAGAAAAAATATATACATATACATAAAATAAAATGGTATTTTATTATAGTTTTAATATAGTTGTAAAATGATTAAATAATGAATATTAATGAAATAAATAATTCATTTATATAGAAATTTAAATTTTGTGGAGAATTAGATGCACCAGATTGGTTACTTCGTGAAATTTCAACATTATCAAAGATTGTATGTAAAGTTTAATGATATTAATACTAATTGATTAATTAATTACTAATAATTCTTTTGATTTAATGTACAGACAAATATAAGAATTAAATTATTAACAGTTCAAATTATAAATACATTATCATCTGGTGAAAATATAGATGTAAATATTATTATTATTACTTTTGATCGATATCAAACACACATACATATTATTTATATTAATATAACAACACCACTACTATTATGATAATTAGTTTGAAAAAGTAGAGAAATTAGTTAAAGATGTTGGATTTTCATCAGGAGATATTAAAGCGTTAATTGCAGCAGTTCATTTTATAGTATTTAATTCAGTAAAGAATGATGTTGATGAAACAACATTATCAAATGAATTACAACAACTTGGTTTACCAAAAGAACATTGTGATTCAATTTCAAGAGCATTTAGAGAACATAAAGAGAAATTACGTACAATCTTTTATAATAATACTTTAAAATGTAAGCTATAATTTATTATTAATATTGTTGTGTGTATATGTTTTGTTGTTATATTTGTATACATAAAAAAACAAATGCCCACATGTATATTAATAATGTATTTATGTCTTACAGTACCAAGTTTAGAATCATTAGATTGGAGAGTTGATTTCATATTAAGTTCAAATACAATAGAAGAAGTAAATTCACCAAATGTTCAATTAAATTTTAAAGTTAAAAATCCTTCAAATGGTAATATTACAAGTCATCCATTTGAAATTAGTTCAAAGAAATTTAATGTATTATATTATGGTATGTATAATTTTGTTGTTATCATCACACCAAATGTATAAATAAGCGTGTGTTACTAACATTTTAATTATAATATACAGAATTAAAAGGTGCAAAACTTTTAATGGAGACAGCAGGTCAATAAATATATATTTTTATCTCTAATTTTACCATGCGTAGTAATAATCTACTATTTTTTTTTTTTTATTTTAGTATTATCTCAAAAAAACCATCATTTGTAATTTTTTTTTTCGGTCTTTTTGATGATGATATCGGCATTTAAAATTGTAAAAAAAATTTTTAATTTATTTTTTTTTAATTTTTTTTTAAAAAAAAAAAACCCCGTTAGGAACAGACATTGTTTTGTGTTTTACTTTTTTTTTTTTTTTCATTTCATTATTTTACCCCTTACTTTTTTATATAGATTTAAAAAAAACAAAAAAAAAAGGTAATACCATCTTTATATATATAAATTATTTTTTACAACTGTGAAGTTCTCTATGTTTTTTTCGTAATAATTTTTACATTTTTTTTTTTGGGAAATATTAATATTAATTTTCATATATACATTATTCATTTTATTAGACATATAGAGAATGCAAGCATTATTAAGTGTTTATAATAACACAGGTATTGTTGAATTTTCAAAGATATTGTCATCATGTTCATTCAATTTGATATCAACTGGTGGTACAGCAAAATCATTGGTTGAAGGTGGATTAAAAGTACAACAAGTTTCAGATGTTACAGAATTTCCAGAAATGTTAGATGGTAGAGTTAAAACATTACATCCAAAAATACATGGTGCATTATTAGCACGTCCAAATCAAGTTGAACATCATAAAACCGATTTGGAAAAACATAATATCAAACCAATTTCAATTGTAGTCGTAAATTTATATCCATTTGTTGAAACAGTTTCAAAACAAGGTTCAACATTGGATGATGCAATTGAAAATATTGATATTGGTGGTCATACATTGATTAGAGCATCAAGTAAAAACTTTGAAAATGTATTAATCATTGTTGATCCATTAGATTATGAATGGATTGGTAAACGTATTCAATCTGCCGATGGTTTAAATAGTATTTCATTGGAAGAAAGAAAGAAATTAGCATTGAAAGCATTTCAACATGGTTGTTCATATGATGCTGCTGTATCACAGTATCTTTCAACCATTGATTTATCAACAAGTAAATCAACTACTGGTGTAACAAGTAATGCTTCTTCTGAATCACTTGGATTCCCAACAACATTTTTACCATTGTATGAAAAGAAAAATGATTTACGTTATTGTGAAAATCCACATCAAAAAGCTGCATTATATGCATGTCCATCAGCAGGTGGTATTGCAAATGCTAAATTATTACATGGTCCAGCATTATCATATAATAATATTTTAGATGGAGATGCTGCATTAAAAGCAGTTAGAGAATTTAGTGAAACTGCTTGTGTCGTCATTAAACATACAAATCCATGTGGTTTAGCAACAGTTGAAAATGATGATCAAGCAGAAGCATACAGAAGAGCATTTAATGGTGATCCAAAATCAGCATATGGTGGTATCATTGGTTTCAATAGAAAATTAACATTGGAATCTGCAACTGCATTGAAAGGTATATTCTATGAATTAATTATTGCACCATCATATGATGAAGCAGCATTAGCATTATTAAGTAAAAAAGAGAAATTACGTATATTGGAAATTCCAGAAGCTGCAACTCAAATTCAATTCACTCAACCAGATATTCGTACAATTACAGGTGGTGCATTATTACAATCACCAAATCCAATTATTTTAGGATCCACAGAAGAAGCAACTAAATCTTGGAAAGTAGTATCAACTTTACAACCAACACAACAACAATTAAAAGATTTATTATTTGCATGGAGAGTTTCAAAACATGTTAAATCAAATGCTATCGTATTGGCAAAAGATCAACAAATTGTTTCAATTGGTGCAGGTCAACCAAATCGTGCACAATCAATTGAAATTTGTTTAAAAGTTGGTGGAGAAAAAGCAAAAGGTAGTTGTTTAGCATCAGATGCTTTCTTCCCATTTGCTGATTCAATTGATTTAGCAAAACAAGGTGAAATATCTTGTATTGTTCAACCAGGTGGTTCAATTCGTGACCAAGAGGTTATTGATGCAGCAAATAAACAAGGAATTGTTTTATTGTTTAGTGGATATAGAAATTTCCTTCATTAGGTGCAGCTATCTCAAAACTTTGCTTGGTGGATATAGAAATTCCCTTCATTAGGCGCAGCTCAAAAAAAAAAAAACAAATAAAATATATATATATATAAAACATGTAAATCATAAAAATTTATGTCTTAATTTCTAGTTGTAATGTTCCTGTTTGTAATGGTTAATTAAAACATGAAAATTCCAATTCTTCTACTGATTCAGGTATTGAATTATTTGAATTATTGTTAGTAGTTGTTGTTGTTGTTGTTGTTGTTGTTGTTGTTGTTGTTGTTGTGTTGATTTTGACATATTATTAAACTATATAATAAACTATAGTTTTCATTATTAATTTCTTACAAAAATAATATCTATTTGTATACACTAATACCGATGTTAACCCAAAAAGAAATTTTATCAACCCGATTGCTCCTATGTGTTACTTTTAGATATTTTTCAGTAAAGAAAACCTCTTAGACTCGTAAATTACTGTCATACCTGAAACCCTTAAGAATGGGTGTAGATGAGCGTAGATTTTTATATTTTTTTTTACCTTTTATCAGTTTCACTCGCTTAGTAATTTTTAGTTATGGGATTTTTTTTTCTTTTTTTATTTATCTTTCCATTAAAATTGATCATTTATTTTATGCTGTAGTTCATCATCATCATCATCATCATCACCATCATCAATCATCAATCATCTTCATCAATCATCATCATCATGATATCGCAGGTGTGTTTGAATTATCTTTTAAAAAACCAAATTAAATTTGTTTTTTTGGTTTTTTAAAATTCCGTTTCATTGTATTGTGTTGCTATGATTTTTAAATAGAAAAAAATTGTAGATATATGAGAATTGGGAGTTTGCAAGAAATAAAAAAAAAATTTAATGAGAGATTATTTTTAAAAATCGAGAAATTTTTTTATTTAGGATTTTTTAATATCAATTCCATTGTATACAAATGAACGCAAGCCATTACTATTATTGTTTATTTTTTGAATAAATTGCCTAGATTGATCAAAGTTTTTTAATTCTAAATGTGAAATTGATTTATTTGATTTAAAAATTGATGAAAATTGATCAATAAATACATTTGATATTGATTTGCTAACCACTTCTTCATCGTGATAACTTCTTTGATCCGAACATTTATGAACCATTTTAAATGAATTTAATGGTTTATTATCAGCCAACATTTGAATTACATTGTTCCAATATAGCATAAAGCTTTCATTTTTATTTTGATTACAACATGAACAAGCTCTACCACTTTGTTTTTTAGTTAATTGATAATTTATGTTATCAATACACAAACTAAACATTATATATTTTAAATTGGGTGCCAATTTTAATATATAATATAAATCTTCAATTGTACCAATAGTAAATCGTGGTGATGATATCATATATGTTTTACTAAAACAATTGATGATATTATTATTGTTATTATTATTAACAGTAATGGCAGTTGACAATGTTTCATATAATGTCTTTATAAATTTTGGTACACTTGAATAGTTGAACATTGTAATTGAATTTAAATTTATAAAAAATTTATATGCTTCGTTAATTGGTACTTTATAATCATTATATCCATCAATATACAAACAACCAAATTCTTTAATGTTTGTTGGTATTGGTGTACAATTACTAAAGAAACTTGTAATTCTAATATAATTAAATTCAATTTGATTTAAAATCCAGATATTATCAGTGTTTGAAATTGAAATTCTTTTTAAATTGATATATCTATTCTTTATAGTATAGTTGATTAATTTGAATAATAATTCTGGTAAATCTGATATTGAAATTTCAATGCCCCATTGATCCATATTTAATATTAATTCTGTAACATTCTCGTCTTTTAATAATCTGTTGTTGATTGTTATTGTTGTTGATTGTTGTTGTTGTTGTTGTTGTTGTTGTTGTTTTATTAATCTTTTTACAATGAAATGGTTACTTTCATTTTTTTTATGTAAATTTGATTTTATTTTACGAGACCTTATATCTTTTAAAATTTCATGTCTAAATAATAAGAAATCATTTGATACGTTTAAATTATTTGATATTGAATTGAACCAAAGTTTATTAACCATTGACACTGACTTTATATCCATATTCATTTGGTCTTCATATGTATCGCTAATATATTCACCAACATTTAGATCATTGTTTAATTTTTCACTAATTATTCTAATTATGTATTTTTGTATATATTCTGGTAAATATAATGTTGTTTTTATTGTTGTACTATCTATTTGATTATTCATTGTTGGTGGTATTGAAGGAAACGAGATTTGACGAATGAAATTTTTAAAAAAATATCAGAAAAAAAAAATTTTATTTTTTTTTATTTTCCCATTTTTTAAGGTGGATTAATATAAATGATAAAGAATATATTTTTATAGATAATTTCAAGAGATTATAATATTCTTCTATTTTCAAAAATATATAAATCCTTTTGTTTATAATGTATAATGAGTTTGTAGTTTATAAAGTAATTGATTTTTGAGAACAGGATTTGGATAAAGTAAAGTGTAAAAAAGAAAAAAATTAAAGTTCCTCCTACACTTTTTTTAAATCATTACCTATTGAATCAATCAAATCCTGATACCTACTCATTATCTATAGATTTATTAAACTTAAATTAATAATTGATTATAAATTATTCAATATATTCACTAAATTATAGGTTTTATTGTTTGAACAATGCCTTATGGACTCACAAATAGATTTAAGTGGCTTGAATCAATATATTATGAGTAGAGGGACGAGTATTTGATGGATCAAGGGACTAAAAAATTAAAAAGGTATCCGAGACCATCAGGGGTCGAACCTGAGACCTACCGGTTCGTAGCCGGTCGTTATATCCAACTAAACTATAGTCCCTGAATATTTGATGATAATTGAATTATTTTCAAAATTTTGATCATAAGTGGAGATATATGTTAAAAGCGCTTCTATGATCCATCATGAAAGATTGGTATCGTATTTTCAAGACAGTAACGAAATGGGAGGATGGCATTTTATCTCTGTTGAAGTAATAAAAAAATTAAAATTAAAAAAAAGAAAAAAAAACACACCTTGAAAAAAAATATTTATAGAGAAACACACACTGTTTACTAAAATATTTTCAACATTTTAATAGAAGAAATTAATATTAAGTTAGTATATATATATATATAAATATATAGTGTTATTACTATGATGAATCTTTTCAAATTATTTCATATGGTAATACAACAACATCAACAGCAGGTTCAAATATGGCGACAAATTGATTACATGTATACAAATTGTAGTTAGTACTTTTCACAGATTGATAATTCAAACATGTAAAACGAAAGTAAATTAAAATGCAAATAAAGTTTATGTGTTTTTAATTTAACAATAGTTTATTATTTAAATAATTTACAGCAATTGAATTTGATATTTGCAAATTAAATAATTTACACTCTTTAGGTAAAGTTAAATTGCAAAGGGATTTTGGTAAAATTGAAATCATTTTAACTAATTCATCGTTGGTATACGGTATTGCAATTTTAAAATCATCTACAAATTTATAATTTTTTGTTAAATTTAAACTTGTTAAATTATTTGGAAGTGTACCTTGTTCTGTAATTGAATGATTTAATGTTAATGATTTTACATTTTTTGGAATTATACCTTTTGATGTCATTTTTAAATCTGATGGTAAAATTGAAAGAACCAAAACACTATCTGGTATAATTGTACTATTATCATTATCATCATTATCATTATCACCCATTTGAAATCCACCAAAAATATATAAATTCTCTAAATTTGGTGGTAGTGAATTTGGTGATATTATGCTTTGTTTGTCTGATGATCTAGACCATTTGATTTTCAAATTTTTAATTGAATTTTTATTGTATAAATTTGATTCTTTTGAAATAGAATAACCAATATCCAATACCAATGATTGACAATTTGTTGTTTGATTTAAAAAATTGAAAAAACCATTACAATCTATATCATTATAGAAATTACAATATAAATCCAAGTTTATTAATGAATTTGGTAATACCATACTATTTAATCCATCTAAACTAGATATTGTTGTTTTAAAACTTGTTAAAGATTGTGGAAGTATATCTTTACAATTAAATTTTAAATTATGTATCTCTAAACTAGTTACACCAAATGGAATATCACCAACTCTTAATGGTGATGGATAATGAAAAGCATCATATGAAAAGTTTACTTCTTTAATTGTATTTGGTATAACAATACATCCATAACTTTTATGATCTTCTCCACTAATATTAGGACAATGTAAAAATGAAATTGATTTAATGTTTGGTGGTATAAAATTATTTTGTTTATTATTAATGTAAACATTTGTAATTGTATGTACACTTGAAGGTAATTCAATTAATGGTGATTCATTTGTATTCCAAATACTTAATTTAATAACTTCAACACCATATGGAATTGATTTACAATTGATTCCAATATTTGAATAAAATTCAATTTCTTTTAATACACCATCATTGGGAAAATCACCTTTTTTAAGTTTACCACCACCAGTGAATAATATTGATTCAATGTATTCTCTTTCTTCATATTTGACCATTGATTTAATATCAAAAAATTGTTTAAATTTATTCTTTTCATATAATCTTACAAATTTATATATTAAATTAAATAAATAAATGTTATTAAATACAGATTTATATAATTTATACATTATGAGTATGTGTGTTGTAAATGATTATAAAAAAGTAAAAATAATAAAAATGAATTTACACAAATTCCATTTTATTTCTACAAACAGATTAAATTTAAATTCTCATTGCAATGCCACAACAAAAAAAAAGTAATGGTGAAATCATTTTTATAAAAATTTAACGATAGCGCCACAAAAAACGTTTTTTTTTTTTTTTTTTTTAAATGTTTTTTCAAAAATATCAAAACCACTTTTTTTTAATAAAATTTTTTAAATACAATAATAAAATTAAATATAACTCTACCATATTTACACCCGATTTTATAAATATTTATTTTTTTATATTACATAGTGTGTGTGTGTGTGTTTGCGTGTTAATTAAATATTTGTTTTTATTAAATAACAACAACACCCCAGATATTGTGTTAATTTTTTTTTTTTTCACACATTATACACATTCAAATTTTAATTGGACAAAGATTCATTTAATTTTTTAATATATATATATATATTTATATAACACCACCAAATTTTATTATTGTATAGTTTTATATATTCATATACAACAACACATAAACAAAAAACTGTATTTATAGGAATAAACATAGTTTGTGGTATACATACAAATATATACACACATACATACATTAGAAAACAATATGAACTCATTAAATATAGCTCATAATTGGAAAATAAAATCATTTTCAGCAATAGTAAAGTATATCATATGACCCTTCCCCAATGTAAAACAACATTACATTATATTAACACGTATACATAACATTTGATACATATAGACATTTTGTGATCATTGTGCAGGATTATTATGGGGTATTTGTGCACAAGGATATCAATGTGCGGATTGTAATTTCTGTTCTCATTCACATTGTACATCATTAGTTACATTACACTGTAATAATAATAATAAAAGTAAAAAAGATAAAGATAAAAACAGCAACAGCAATAATATCAACAACAACAACAATAATAATAATAATACAATAAATAAAGATAATACAACACAAATAGTAATTGAAAATAAAGAAGAAGATCAATCAAATTCATCATTTAATAGTGAATCATCATTGTTATCAGGTATAGCTTCAAATAGTAATTCATCAATGAAAATTTATAATAGACAACATAATTTTCATAAAACATCAAAATCAATATCAAAATTTTGTAATTTTTGTAGAGAGACTACATTTACAATATCAGGTGAACCTGTAATGTGTAGTGATTGTAGATATATTGCACATGGACATTGTATAGATAAAGCACCAGCAAATTGTATTATACCATTCAATCAAAATCATCATAATCATCATCATAATCATGACGTTAACGATAACATTAAACATCATTGGGTAGAAGGTAACCTTAAAGATAGTAAAAAGTGTATGCAATGTTTTGAAACTTGTGAAAAGTCATTTTCATTGGCTCATTATAAATGTCTTTGGTGTAGTAAACATATTCATAGTTCATGTTTTGATAAACATAATCCAATTTGTGATTTTGGTTCATTATCTGATATGATATTACCCCCATCTTCAATTAGATTGGTAAATAGTAACAATAACAACAACAACAATGATGGTAATACAATAGTTGGAAATGATAATACAACAGTTGAATGGGAATTAATACCAGAGTTAAATATATTACCAGACAAGTTGTTATTTGTATTTGTAAATTCAAAAAGTGGTGGTCAATTTGGTTCAGTGTTGATTAGAAAGTTATCATCGTTATTGAATCCATTTCAAATTGTAGATTTAATTAAACAAGGTGGTCCAGATTCAACATTGATGAAAATAAAAAATTATATACAAGTACATCCAAGTGAAATTGGTAAATTTAGAATATTGGTTTGTGGTGGTGATGGTACTGTTGGTTGGATATTTAAACAAATGAGTAAATTGCAAATACCTTCAACAATTCCAATTGGTATAATACCGCTTGGAACTGGTAATGATTTAGCACGTTCATTGGGTTGGGGTATTGGTTATGATGGTGAAAAGTTATTACATATATTAAAGAGTATAAATGATGCAAAAACAGTTACCATTGACACTTGGAGAGTTACAATGAACGATAATGATAATCCAGAAGACGTTAGAATTTTAGAAATGAATAATTATTTTTCAATTGGTTTAGATGCATCTGTAGCATTGGGATTTCATTTAGCACGTAATGCAAATCCTCATTTATTTTCTGGAAGAACTATCAATAAGCTCTGGTACACTTACGTTGGTTTAGAAGAATTCGTTTTAAAGTCATTTGTTAAATTGACAAAAATTTTAAAACTTTCGATAAATGGTCAACCAGTAAAATTTGATAAATCAATAGAAGGTATAATAATATTAAATCTAGGATCATATGCGGGTGGTGTAGATTTATGGGGTGTAAATAAAAAAGAAGATGGTGGTGATGGTGCAATAGCAGATAATCAGTACATTGATGATACCAAACTTGAAATTATTGGTGTAACAAGTTTACCACATTTAGGTAGTTGTTTATCAAATATATTATCACCAATTAAAATTGGACAAGCAGATGAAATTACAATTGAAATATCAATTCCAGATGCACCTGAACTAACTTCATGTATTGGTACAACAAGTAAAGGCGTACAAATTGAAACTGCTTTTCAAATCGATGGTGAACCTGAACCTGTTGATGTTAAAAATTCAACAATTAAAATTCAATTTTTCAAAAAGGTTTCAATGCTTTCAAGTAGATCATTTAAAACTAGAACTACAAAACAACATGATAATCATGATAATTCTTCATTCTTTTTCACTTCACAATCTCCAAATACTTATTCACCTCCTCCAAATCAAAATCCAAATTTAATTCAACAAGATAATAATAATAATATAAATACACCTCAGCAACAAGTACAACAAGAACAACAACCACAACTCCCACCTCCAATTGTAATATCAGATGATAGTAAATTAACAACAACTACAACTACAACAACTACAACTACAACAACTACAAATAATAATACCGAATATATAGATAATAGTGAGCAAGTTGATTAATTTACTAAAAAAAAGAAAATAAAATTTATTTACCACAAATATTGATATTCTAAACAAAGTCAAAAAGATTTATACTAAAAAAATGATAATAACAAAAAAAAAAGAATATGCCACATTGTGGTTTATAGCAAAAATTTAAGACAGTAAAAAGATATTAATGAGAGAAAAAAATCACCTTAATTTTAAAGTTAATAATAATTTTATTTTTTTCGAATTAAATTCTTTTTTTTTAAACGTGTTGGTATTAATTTTTTCTTTTTTTTTAAAATTTTTAAAATTATTATTTTTTTTTTTTTTTAACACACACAATCAAATATTTATTTAATTAAATATATTTATATATAATTATATACAATGGCTTTTGAAAATAATAATGAGAATGAAAAATCACCATTAGTACAACAACAACAAGTACCACAACAACCAATGGTTCAACAAGTACAACCAATTCAATATAATGATACACCACAATTACAACAACAACAACAACAACAACAATTTTATTACCCACCACAACAACAATATGTTGCATACCAACAACCAATTGTTTATCAAGGACAAGGTCAAGTACAACAATTACCATCACATATTCAACAACAACAATATGTTGCTGCTCCACCACCAGGTTATGTCTATGTATCACAACAACCACAACCACAATATCAACCACCAGCTCCAGTTATTGTTGATAAATGCCATACCACCACTCATTCTACAAATAAAGATACAACTGGTGCAATTATTATTTTTGTTTTAGGTGTAAGTTTGAAATGATTTTTGTATTTCATTAATGAAAAACATTAATACTAATACAAGAATATATTTGGCTACAGTTCTTTGTATCATGTATTTGGTTAGCAGGTTGTCGTTATTTCTCATCAAAAGAGCCATTAGCAAGAGGACTTGGAATTTTATCAGTTGTTTTCTTTATTTTAGGTGTAATTGTTGCAATTATTGTTCTTTCAGTTGCATTAACTCAATCAACTCCATATTCATATTATAGCTATTCCTCAGAAAGTTCAAGTTATAATTATAATTAATTGGTAGAAATAATAACAGTAATAATAATATATTTGTAAAAAAAAAAAAAAGCCTTAAAAAAAAAATTAAATTAAATTAAAATATAATTTACCCATCTTGTAATTAATAATCAAAAATCAAAAAAACTACATTGTATTGGTGTATTTTCACTTCCCCCATTTATTATTATTTGTACTTTTTAAATTATTTATTTTAATTTTAATTTTAATTTTTAATCATATTTATATTTAAATGTATCATCACCATTATTACTATTTGATGAATAGAAATAACATAATACAGTGAATACACCTTGAACATATCTAAATAGTAAATTACTATTTGAAATTGTACCAGTTATTGATAATGGTAAATAAGTAAGTGATATAATTAAAATTATATGAATTATTTTTGATTTTAATTTTAATAGTATTGATTCTTCATTACTACCACCAATATTACTATCATAATCATCATCACCACCAACATTACCAATAATTAATTGATATGAAATTAAAAAAAATGTAACTAAAAATGATAATGATTTTAATATATTTTCCATACTTAAAATTGATCCAATATTAAATGAGAAAAAGAATGAATATAAATTTAAACTAATCATTACAGTTAATAATGAAATTTCAATAATTGTTGATTCTTCTACCATTATCATATATGGTATTAATAATAACATTAATGTACCTAAACTTGATAATAAACTAAATAACACATATATTAGAATACTACACATATCATGTGATACATCGATATTACTATTTATTACATACCATGAATTTAATGTTGATATATCAATTTTAGTGAATATTTGATAAATTATATAAAATGAAATAATGTATGATAAAATTGATATAATGATTACAAATGATTTGAATATGAAATCTTTAGTTTCATTATTACTACTATATATGGAATTATTTGAAATTAATGAACGTGATTTATAAACTATTAATAAAACACCTTGATATGATTCAACTGTATATATTAACACAGGAAATATCCATTGAAAACAAAAATTATAAAATTCCATTGCACCATCTGGAATTAATGGGTAAATGTAATATGCTGATGCTAATATTGGTATATCTATTAAAAACTTTATGAAATTCCATTTCTCTGCTCCAACTCTTACAAATAATGATTGAATGAATAATGATATAAATTGAACTACCAATAAAACTAAACTAATCTTTAATGTTGATTTATAATCTAAAAATATTGATGATGCTACCAATCCAACTAATGGGGTAATAAAAAAAAATAATTTAATACTATTTAATATAATTGTTATTATCATTATGTGCTTATTATGTTGTGTTGATTAAATTTCAACAAATTAAAAAAAAATAAAATTTTAATTTTTCTAAAAAATTCATAAGAAACCGCGAAAAAAAATTGTTTTTTTTAATTTTTAAAATAATTTCATTGTGTGATATATATAGAAATGAATAATATATGTTGTATACCAGATAAAATAAATAAAAGAGATGAACGTTTATTAATTGATCTATACAAGAATAAATTTGAATTTGATAAAAAAGGAATTCAATTAAAACAATCGAGTAATGGTAGTGGTTTAGGTATATTTTCAAATAAGAAATTTAAACAAGGTGATGTAATAATGAAGATTGAACCATATGTATGGTCATGTAGTTTTCATGGTATTGTATGTGATCAATGTTTAATAAATCGTAATGAACTTGAAATTCAAGGTAAATCAGCACTTAAAAGATGTACTGGTTGTAAATTAGTTTATTATTGTTCAGTTGATTGTCAAAAACAAGCATGGACAATTCATAAACATGAATGTAAAATATTATCAACTGTACCTTCAAATAAAAATATAAATACAAAATCAACAACAATGTTATTAAGAATTTTCATTAAAAGAGCATTGGAATTAAATGGTTTAATTACATCAACCTCATCAGGAAATTATCAAGTAATTGATAATCTTTTAAATCGTATGTACTTTATATTGGTATTTATTGGTAGTGATATATATATATATATCTCATATGTTACTAATATAATTGGTTATTTATCATTTAGACAGTGAAATTAGATCAAATAATAATGAATATAAATCATTTTCAAATGGATTATGTAATTTAATAACAGGAGGAGAGGACCATGGTCAAATGAAAGCACCAATTGTATTGGATTATTTATTAAAATTAGAACCAAATTGTATATCAATTCCAAGATGTGAAGCATCATCAATTGGATTATATCCATTAATGGTATTTTTTAATCATTCATGTAGATCAAATTTATCCATTATAAATAATAGAAAAGAATTAATTATAAAAGTAAATCAAGATATTGAACCAGGTCAAGAATTATTTATAAATTATAGTCCAGCAGTTTGTTATTCTGATGAAAGAAGAGAAAATTTAAAACGGTGTTTCTTCTTTTCATGTAAATGTCAATTATGTTTAAAACAAGATCAAATCAAATCAAAAGATATTTATTTAAATTGTTCAAATTGTAATGGTGGTAGAATTAATATATATAATGGTCAATCAAAATGTATAAATTGTTTAAAAGTTTATGACATTGATGAAACAAATTCAAAATTTAATACAATTAAATCAAATATTGAAAATCTATTAAATTATAATGATGATACACCATCTACTGAAATTTACAAATTATTCAAATCTGATATAATGGTATATTGTAAAGAATTTCATTTAACAGATCCATTATTTTATCAAATTGTAAATAAGTTACATTTATTTGATATTGGTGATGATGAAAGTATTATTGATAATGAAACAATGTCACATTATCATAAAAGGTATCAATCAATTTTAAAATATCATTTATTACAAATACAATCACTTCCATATGAATATTCTAGACAATTATTAGATTATATAAATACATTATCTTCAACATTTTATTTCAAAGATGCATTACAATTATTAACTTGGTTAATTGGTAATATATTAGCATCAATTGATTTCTATGGTTATGATAAATCTGATTTGATTAATTTTCATAATAATTTACAATTTGAATTTAAAAATAATTCAAAATTAAAATTAATTAAATAAAAATGAATGTAACTTCCCATTTTTATCATAATTTTTTTTTTTTTTCTTTAGTTTTTTTTAAATTTATTTTTTATGACACAAATTCAGATAGTGTTAACCTTACAAACTTTATTTCTATGTTAATATATTTGAAAGAGCGTTATCTAACATCAATTGCTATGTAGAGGAATACAATAGATTAAAAAAATTTAGAGACAACCATATAATAATGATCTAAAAGGTATTTATGAATTTTTGGAATCGGTTTATTAAAACATCCAATATCATTTAAAGGCAACAAACTTTTTTAAACACTAAAATTATGGATTTGATTTAAATCCACAACATTTCTATGTCACACAAAATAGTACTGTAATTTGGTTTGGCCAATCGTTCTATTTACCATAATTACATTCCAACTGCTTTCATATGAGATTAATGTTGTTTGGGATGTTTTTGGTTGTGGATCTTCTGGTTGTGGATCTTCTGAAACTTTTGATACTGATAGTTTTATTGTTGTGTTTAGTAATAATTAAAGCTAAAACTAATTAAAATTAACGAAATACAGTAATAGTATAACAATAAATTTATCTGTTTGGTTTAAATTTTTATAAATTTTTAATTTTTTAAATTTTTTGATGGGAACCGCAAAGCCCATGCAATAATTTAACGTCTGCAACACATTTCTATTTTTTTTTTTTTATTTTTTTTTTTTTTAGAAAAATCTTTTTCCTCAGATAATTCTTTCCATTTCAAATATAATTATTTAAATTTCTCTAAATTAATTAAAAAGAAGGATAACTGTGTCGTCAATACTCTCAAAATAGGTTAAAAATAGAATAAATAACAAAATAGTACCAAAAACAAATAATACAACAACATACACATAAAAAAAATCACACCTGACATACACAATTCTATAAAATGTCACCAAAAGATAAAGAAAAGCAGCCATTGTTGCAGTCATCAATAAATGACGAAGAAAATAGAATAAATAATAATAATGATAAAAAGATAGAAATTGTAGAAAAACCATGGTATTCAGATATTGGTAGTAAAATTAAAAATTCAATGACCAAAGAAACAGTTACAATTTTAGTCTATGTAATTTTATATGTCATGGCTGGTGTAGTCAATAGTATTTTATTAAAGAAAGTAATGAACAAGTTTACCAATTATGCATTTTTCTTAAGGTGTGTATAAAAAAAACAAAAAAAAAAAAACCCAAATTTTATATGAAAATTACATTAAACTAACATTCTATCTTTTACTATACATTAAATACCCATCATATATCGATAGTCAACTCACTAACTATGGTTATATTCCAATATTTGGTGCGGTACCGTATCTATAAGCTTGATTACTTAAAATAATTCGCCAATATTTGGTGCTGTACAGTATCTATAAGCTTGATTACTTACTTTTTTTTTTATATAAACACAGGCTATGTTAGCAAAGTTATTGTTTACAAATGATATTCCAAAAGAAACAAGAGCATTTCCAACATACAAATTCGCAATTATGGGTGCATTAGATGCTATTACTGGTTTCTTTGTAGTTATTGGTGGTGTTTCAACATCTGGTCCGTAAGTATTATTAATTAATTAATAATAGACAACGAATTGTTTATTAACGTTATTGAATAAAACAGATTACAACAACTTTTAAATCAAGCAATTATTCCATTTACAATGGTAGCATCATTTATAATTTTAAAAGAACGTTATTCATTAATTCAATTGGGTGGTGCATTAGTTATTGTAGGTGGTGTAGTAACATCATTAATTCCATCTTTAGTTGGTGGGGGTACTGCAGGTAATAAACCATTTTGGAATTTCTTTTATCTTTTATCAGTAGTTCCAGGTGCTCTTTCAAATGTTTATAAAGATATTGGTTTCAAATCAGGTAAGAAAATAAAAAAAAACGCTAATTTTTCAGAAAAACAATATTCTATTTGGATTTACCAAAGACTAACAAACTACAAAACTTTTTGAACACCTTATACAGTTGAAGATATGGATGTATATTATTTACAATATTGGGATTGTTTATACCAATCTTTATTTGGTACATTATTATTCCCAGTTAACAATTGGTTACCAGAACCAGCAACTATCAGATTTAAACAAATTATTCCATTTGTAAGTTTGGATCCACAGTAACTGTAACACTATACCACAGTGTGAAACATATTATTAATATTCTGAATTATATTTATAGATGAAAGAAGGTGGACTTTGTTTAGCAGGTGTAAATTCTCTTTTACCAACATATTTAGCAAATTCAACAACTACATTAGCACCAGGTTCATGTACATTTGATTTATCAGATACAACAGCAACATATTGTGATTCATGTAACAATGCATACATTTATATTATAATGTATATGACAATTAATATTGCATACAATGTTTTCATTTTATTGGTACTAAAACATGCAGGTGCAACAGTTTATTCAATTGCAAATACTCTCCGTCTTCCATTAACAAATATTGTTTTCTCATTCCATTTCATAATGGGTAGTGATGCAACTCCATTTTCTGGATTGTCTATAGCGGGTTTAATTATTATTCTTTTAGGTTTAGGTGGTTATAGAGTTGGATCAATGGTTAAACAAAAGAAAGCAGCAGCAGCAGGTGGAGGTCAAATAAGAGTAGTTCCACAAATGGGTCCAGCTGGTATGGATAATATTATTCCACATCAAAAACCATACATTGAACCAAAATCTCAAGCACATCTTAGAAATCAATTCTTTGGTAAATTAGGTATCAATGTACCAGGTATGTAGATTCATTTATTAGTATTAAACTTTGTGTGTATTCATAATATACTAACAACTATTGTATTATTTCAAACAGAATCAAAATATAGAGGAGTAAATAATCATAATTATGGTGATGCTTAAAATGTCAAAAGTTGATCATAATTTTGGTGTGTGATAATTGGTATTTTTGGTACGTGGAAAAGTATTAATAAAAATAATAATAATATAATAATAAATAATAAATAATATAATAATAACTAAGGCGATATATTAATAACAATAGTTGTGGTGAATGATAAATAAATATATATATATTTAATAACAAGATTTTGGTATTTTATTACATTTATTATTTTAAAAGATTAAAAAAATTATAATTTAACGAAACGAATGAATTAAACTGGATTTAAATATCCATCAGTTGTGATGATTATTATAAAATGATCAAAAATATCATGATATTTTAAAAATAAAAAATGACCAAAATTCAACAAAAAAAGTTTCTCATATTATCATCAAAACAGTCACACAGTTATATAAAATGGATAATGATGGTAGTAATAATAATAATGAAATATTATTTTGGAAAGTAATTCACAATAAATATTTATTTCAATATATAATTGATTGTATTGAAATTGCAGAATGGTATATCTATGATGAATATAAACAAATTGAAGAAAAAATAAAATTCAAACATATAGATTCATTGTATTGGATGTTAGAAAAGAAACAATATTCATTATTAAAACATAAAATTGAATCTAGTGAATATATTGAAATTGATTCGCTTGATGAAATATTAATATCAATTTGTAAAATGGAAACAGGAAATAAAGAAGAAAAAACCGAAAGAATTAAAGTAATAGAAATATTTCAGTTACTATTAAAATATAAATTAATTGGAGAAGAAACAATAAATCAAAGATTACATCAAGTTTCATCTTATTTAGAATCGAGTGAAAACATTAATTTTTTAGTTCTTTTCTCAACAAAAGAATTTAAAAATAGTTCAATATCATATGCATTTAACAATGGTAAACCTGATGAAGCATTATTGGAATTCATTTTATCAGATACCCAATTTTATAACATACCATCATCAACATCATCAACACCATCACCAACTACACAAAGACCAAATAAAAAATTTAAATCATCAAATGATGTCATTCAAAAATTAGAAGCACATGATATACTTTATATTAATTCAAAACAAATAAGAAGTAAATTATTAGAATTAAATTATTTTAAAGAAATTAATGTAAAGTTAATTAAAAAAGTATTTGGAGACGAATCAATTGAATGGATTGAAAAGTTAAAAGAAATATTTAATAATGGTGATGATAGTAATTGTCATATATATAAATTTAAAGATGATCAAAGTTATCTTGTTAAACATGATATACCAAAAGAAGGAATGGATTTAAAAACAATTTATATGTATGCATTAGAATCATTTAGTGTAAATTCATTACAATATTTATTATCAATAAATGAAATTAATCCAATCAATGATAAATTACAATGTTTATTCATTCATCCATCATATGATAATAGTGAAACACAAATATCAAATAAAAAAATGGTTGAATTTATAAAAATTTATACAAACAATTTCAAACTCTTTGGAAACCATAATACAAATTGGGAAATTATTAAATATATCAATTCTTCAAAATCAAAAGAACACTATCAAAATTTGGTAAATGCAATTTCATCAAAAAATATCAATGATAAATGGTTAACTCCATTTTTAAATAAACCTTGGGGTCCATTAATTTATAATCATGATAATGTTGTAAAAGATAAATCATCAATTGATTGGTTACTTGAAAATAATTACAATTTTGAAAATAGTAAGTCAAAATTAAATATTAAATTTAATACAATTGAATTATTAAAATATTCAAAAGAAAAGCAATTTATAAATATAACAAGTAAATATTCAATTAACCATTGGTTTTGTGTATTATTAAAAGAATCAATTTTAAATTTTGACACTGAATCATTTAAACAGTGCAAACAGTTTTTAAATGGTGGTGTTGATATCAATTTTATGCAAAAAGAAACAGATTATCGTGACGTACCAACTGAAAGAATAGTTGAATTTTTTAGTCATTTAAATTTAACAAATTATGAATTTATTTCATCTTTATGGATTTCAAACTTTTTCGAAATAACCATCTCAAAATTAATATATAATCAACAACAACAACAACAACAACAACAACAACAACAACAACAACAACAACCACTGCAAACTATACCAAGAATTAATTTTAATCAATATTTAGAACAATCAATTAATTTATTTTCAGGATTTACAAGTAATTATTCTAAATGTGCATTTGATACATTTATTTACAACGATTTTAATCCAATGAAAACACATTCAATTTTATTTTTGGAAAGTTGGAATGAATGTACAGTTAATCAAATGGATGAAAGTTATTATCATAAAACAAATGTAAATAGATTTGACGATCATTCAAAAAATCATCAACATAAATGTTTATACTATTTGAATTATGATGATCGAGATATTAATAATGTTGAAGGCCCATTTTATTGTACATCAAATGAATCACCAGATTCAATAATTTCATTTATTCAATTAATAATTAATCAATTTAATATTGATAAGCCAACCAATGGTAATGGTAACGAAGGTAGAGACGAATATTATAATTGTATTTCAAATGTAATTAATTATTTATTAAAAAAATTAATTAGAAGTAAATTCACAAGTATTCTCAATGTTAAATTCATTCGTAATTTCATTATCAATAATTTTGATCAATCATTTCAATTTGAACATTCAACATTTCAATCATATTATTATATACTATTAAAATCACCAAGATTATTAATGTTTATAATGAAATTACAACAAATGGTAGATTCTGAATCTGGTGCAATTGAATTTGATGGTGAAGATTTTGGGGGTTACATTAATTATGAACCATTATTAAATGATGAAGATGAAGAATATGATCAATTGGATTTCATTCGTTTAATTGATCCAAGAATATTCACATTTGAATATTTACATGGTGGTGAAAGTGGTAGTTGTAATGATGGTTGTAATTATGGATCAAACAATGGTGAATCATTTAATAATATATTAGAGAATTTAATTCAAAGATTTGTTCATTCACCTACAGATAAATATCCAAATTTAATAGATTTCAACTTGGTATATAATAAAACTTTGGAATATCTTTTGGAAATCAAACATTATACTTTATTTTTCAAACAACTAAATTACATCAATAATAAACTTTCTTCAAATAATAGTTGTAATTCTGATGATTGTGATGATGAAATTGATAATCATAGAACATTCCATTACTCAAAAGAACTAATTTTGTTGGGATTAAAGAATTTGGATTCAGAGTCATTCAAATCATTTATTGAAATTTCGAATTATCAATATGCAAAAAATAGTTTAACAGACTCTTTTGGTAGAAAAGAAAATCGTTTATATAATGGTTTTGAAGATAAATTTATAAACCTACATATTGAAACAATTAAAAATGTATTAAACCAATATAATATGACTTTATAAAACTACAAATAATAAATTAAATTAAAATATTTTATTTAAAATTAAATTGGATCTGTAATTTATTTTTATTATAATATCATTTTCTAACTATTTACATTTTTAAAATTTTTTCCACATTTCAAATAATGTTGCGATAATGATTGAATTGATAGATAATAAAAAAATAGGTAATTTTTATTATATTGACATTGTTGGGCGATTATAATTATAAAATTTTAACTGAAAAAAAAATAAAAAGTTGGTTTGAATACAAAATTTGGATATTTAATTTTTTTTAAAAATTACAACGATAACTGTTATCCAATAGTAAATAGTGAATAATAGTAATAATAATAACAGTGATAATAATAATGAAAATCCCAATAATAGTAATAATAATGAAATATTATTTTGGAAAGTAATTCATAATAAATATATATTTAAATATATAATGGAATGTATCGAAATTGGTGAGTGGGTTATTTATGATGAATATAAACAAATTCAAGAAAAGTTAAAATTCAAATACATTGATTCATTTGATACGATGCTGGAAGAAAAACAATATTCATTATTAAAATGTAAAATTGAAGCAGATGAATATATTGAAATTAATGATAGTGATTTTGATTCATTTAGAAATCTATTAA